>JAUZSX010318267.1:0-11835 GCA_034780655.1 Idiosepius hallami | reverse complement strand
CTACGTTGACATGTCGACTAATACCAGTGGATAAGCAATCTCACTTCAGAGACGTAGTACGTGGGTTCGAATCCAAGCTGTTCCATCTACGTTGACATATCGACTAATACCCTTGGGAGAAGCACAGCGGGTGCACCATGTCCAAGGACAATCTTCAACTGTTTGAAGCTGACGAAGAGAACTTTTTAGCTCGTTTCATTACTATGGATGAAAGCTGGGTTCACCATTATCAACCGGAAACAAAAGAACAATCAAAACAATGGAAGCACACGTCATCTCCGACCCCCCAAAAAGCCAAGGTCATTCCTTCAGCTGGCAAGGTCATGGCCTCCGATTTCTGGGATTTGCAGGGGGTCATTCTTATCGAATACCTTCAAAAGGGCCAAACAGTAACTGTACATATACTAGCGTCCTTTATGGGTTTTTTTTGAGTAATGCGCCATAACATCAGCTCATTTCCAAGAAGGGATAAGTTCTGTTGCCATGGCAGTCGAGCGCGCCTACACATTTCAGACCCATGGCCACCGATCATGTTCCATGCATTCAAAACCACTCTTCCAAACTGTTAAAATCTGTGCCTTTGGCTGTTTGTGAAAATCGTATCGCCGTCTGCCCAGCATACAGATCAGTTTCCCTTCGAAAAATTAACACATGTGTGTAACATATAGTAGAACACGTACGACCAATATTTTAGCTAACATCCTATTCGCAAGGCACGGGCAACGCCGGGCTAAAGTTGCTAGTAGTTGTATAATAATAAAATAGAGATAGTTGTCAGTATGACGATTTTAATAAAAAAAATTGAAAATTATATAAAAAATTCTCTGTCATTGTAAAGTAGTAAAAACCTACCTGGATGTTTCTACAGCATTGCTTTTCAATACAAACAATACTTTTGTCAACAATAATTCGAGTAGATAACCCCGACCAGAATCTCCAACCATGTGAAGTTCATCCACTACAATAATACCTGCACAATAATAAAAAATAAGAAGAATAAAATAATAACAATAGTAATAATAATAATAATAATAATAATAATAAATAGTTGCTATAAAAAACAAAAAACATATGAAACTAAAGTTAATGTAAAAACTTAAAATAATCACTATTTTTTTAAATCATTCAAACAAGAAGTGTTTGTGAATAATATGTTTAAGTCTTACTTTTACTTGTTTTCAACCGTTTTGCAACTTAATTACACATTCATTTCTCAACCAGATTAAAAACTTTTTTACAGTTCATAGGTCACATACTAATCTATATTCTGAAATATTTTTTAAAATTTTTGTTGATAAAAACAAAAGTTATTAAAAAAAATTAGTGTTTAAAAGTGTTAAAAAAACGTAAGGTACGCATACATTAAATGAGGAGAAGTGTGAGGAGATTTAGAGATATGATAGAGAAAGTGAAAGAGAGTAATAATGACATTTAGAGTAAAAATATAAACGATTTAAAATTAACTTAAATAAAAACAATCGGAGTTAATTTGATATTATGATCCTATCTTTCTTTAATACAACTATAAAATGTATAAAAAACTCAATAGATTAAATATTAAAACAGGAAAGTAATATCACTAACTTCATTTATTTGTTTAAAAGATAATGATAAGGATAAGATATAAACTTTTATAAAAAGAAATCAGTAAAAAAAATAACGTTTGTTCAAAATTCAAAGAAAAAGTTTAAATAGATTATAATTTGTTGTTATTTTAATTCAAGCTAGTTAGCTCAATTGGTAAACTTTTCTTGTCAGTGTCAAATAATATATATTTTCTTGGTGAGCAGCACCAACCAAGTTTGGCACAAGGCCATTTTTAAGGGGAATGCAATAGTTTTGACTGGGATTTGAACTCACATACTACGATTCTAGAAATATTTTTCAACAATAATTCTAGCAACTAAATAAATAATGGCAAATGAAGGATGTTTTTGAAAATAAGTTAATACTGTGTTCAATGACTTTATCTTCCTCTAAATCATGTGATCCATGATGACCCACTAGGCCTAGACACCTAATTTTTAAGCTTTCATTTTAATTTCTTAGGTTTGTTCATTCAGTCTTAACAATGAGAAAAAAAAAATGCACACACAAGACAAGAAAGACCAAGATAAATGCAAATTAGTTTTTAAGCTTCTATTTTAACTTTTTCAGATTTTTTCATTGGGCCCTGAAAATGAAAAAAATGTTTAGATTTGTTGCTAGCAGAATGAACATACTTGCATCTACCCATGGCATCTTACAATTTTTAATTATTTTAAACATTGATCGTCATATCACAAAGTATTTCTCATATATGTCAAGGCGTAAATCTAGCAAAAGTTTTTCATATCTATGTTGGGACATTTGTATCTCAAAGTATTACTGTATTTAATGTGTAAAAATAAAATCATTCCTGCTAATATTTTTTTCTTACCTAATTGATTGAGTTCTTTTCCCTCTATTAATCGGTTGACCAAATTGTTGCCTTTCTCAATTGTACATACAGCAACCTGGACATTTTTAAAACCTCCACGAGGGGATTGGTTACCAAGGAAACCACCAACATTTATACCAACTTCTTCATAAAGAGACTGAAAAGATATTAAAATAAAACTTTGTTTTTTCGACTATTGTCCTCATCCTTTTTTTGTTTAAGTTCATCATAACTATTTGGTTATCATTTTAAGCTTCTTTTTCAAAATTCTAACAAATACAAAGATTACATTGGAAGTAAATATTGATTTTATAATATTTTATGATGGCCATTTGATGCGAGTTCATATTTAATCATTTATAATTAAGGCTGTGTTAATATGCTTTTATTAAAGATTATTCTTGTTAACCTTGAGTATTTTGTGATTCTAATATTTCTTTTAATTTTTTACTTATTAGTAAGGCTGAGACAACATACTTTTATAAAAAATATTTTTTCACAGCCATAATAACTAGGGGTTTGACAAGCACATTCTTTAATAAAAGAATATTGTCACAGCCCTAGTCATCATTTTTACTATCAAGTTGTGTGTATCTTCATGGGCTGACTGGAGCTTTAAAACGGCCCAGGCATTATCTACAGAGCACCCCATCTTACTAGAAAAGGCCTAAAAGAGCAACTCGACTTACAGGTTCTACAATATATTCTAAATATGTCAATTTTGCAGATATAACAAACTTTTCATAACTTACAATTAGAAATATAATTTGGAAAGTTCTTAAACATACTGGATGTTATAAACGCACAGTTTATCCACTGGCCCAACAAACCTACTGAGCCACCAGCCCACCGGGCACTGCCCAAATGCATGAGTCTACCACTGTCTATCTCTGATTTTTTTCCATTTTAGAAGTAATCTTTAAAGCAGTTTCATTGGACATGAATAAAAAAAAACCAAAGCAAATAATAGTGGACTAACCTTAAAATATCGTACTTTCTCGTGGGCTACAGATACAAAAGGAAGAATCACGATGGCCTTTTTTTTAGTTTCCAAAACACGTTTTAAGATAAGGAGTTCAGCCACCATTGTTTTACCTGCACTGGTTGGGGCAGAATAGACCAAGTTGTGGCCAGCTTAAAAAAGAGAAATTTAAGTCAACATAAAAAGAAAAATCTAAGATAAAAATGAGAAAACCACACACAATATTTTTGGAAATTGAATTTCATTTGTTTCTAAATCAAGTCCATTGCTATGTACTTCATTGAGAAGTTGATTTCAGAAGCTATATTTTCTGAATCTCTCTAAAAAAATTTATAGCAATTTTTTTTTAATTCCTTAAAAAATTTAAATTAGAGGTGATAGACATGGTGATTCATATACAATGAAAATTGTCCCTTCCTTGTGAAATTTTCAACAATTGTTTAAGAATCAATATTCATTAAACTTCTATATACTAGGTGCCAATATTTTACAAGCAAGCATCAGTGTGCTATTAAGTTATCTCTTATAACAAAACTGTTTTTAAACAGATAAAGACCAAATGGATATTGTAAACTGAAAAAAAAACGGTCTAACTGATACGCTTGTAGAGGAACAAAAGCGTAGCAACACAAAAAATATGCACTACTACTGGTCATCGGGAATTCTCAAACTGACTGACCATGAGTTGCCAAATGACCCGTTTTCATACAGAGAAGTACCACTTCATCTGCATACGAAAAAAACAGGAATTTGGGTTATCAGGACTAGCCCAAAACATGGGCACTGCCATTAGCATTTACTGGGTTGCCTATGCCCATTCTGTATTACACACAATGGTACATTTGCAACCACAGACATACCATGAAATTTACATGTTTATTATTCTTAAACTTCTCTTTAACAAGATGTATAATCCTCCTTTTCAGGATCTTCCATTTTTCTTGTTTATATTTCGGATGAATGTTGTCTTTAAAAGACATTTATGAAGATCTAAATTCTGCCAAAATATACTAAATTTAAAGTTTATTATTGTATAATTAGTGAATTGGAATGAGTGGGTCTGAAAGAAAAACTTTACATCTAAATTCAAGAAAACTTAGAACATAAAAATGGGAAAATCTGAAAGATGATAAGTTATTTAACTTACCAAGAACATTCCCAACAAGAAGACATTCCGCCTGCCATTGAAACATTTTTTTAATTCCATAAGAATGATATTTTTTCAAAACCGCTTCAGGAATTCCCCAAGATGAAAGAAGTAATTTCTTTTCTTCATTCAATGAATCAACTTCATTCGAGTTTTTTACACTCATCTTATCTTCTAAGAAATAGAAATTAAACAAAAATATTAAATCTAAAATAATCTTTTCTCATTGTTAACAATAAATCCGTAGCAGGGTCGTGCAATTGCGGAGGGGCACAAGCTCTCCTGCAGCCACAAGGCTTCTTCACAGATCTTTTGTAATGCAAAATAATTAATTATTAGGATTAACTACACTTTTATGTTGAAATATATATCCATCAACTCGTGTCTGTGTCTCCCTTTACATATAAGTTTATGTATGTATATATAGTCTTTGATTGAAGCCTCCAGTATGTTGAGGGGGTCCAAGTTGACTTTTTTAGGGTAAAGAGGCCACAAAGCGCATTCTGCTGTGTGGTTAAGCACGGCACTGATCAGTTGCCATCTTGGATCAGAATCTCAGCCAGGTAATTAGGCAACACTGACACACGGCTGATACTGCGTAGTGTTTTGTGCAAGTGGTCCGAGGAACTACTTCTACCCTTCTTCGAGAACTTTGGTCAGACGGTAGAGGGAACACGGCAAGTAGAAGAGAAAGACCCTTATCATCATCTCTCTCGCTCTTTTTCCACCATTCACTCACTAGATGTCTCTTTCCCTTACCGTTCACAAGAAGATCTTCACCAAAGATAACAACAAATGAAAAACTTTTAAACTAATTTCTTTTTTTATATGCATTTTTAAATAAATCTGGCATTTGTTTTGTTTCGAAAAAAGGTTTCTGTTGTTTATTACAAAAATTTAATTCATAATGATGATGGTAACACACCATTCACTAAAAATCTCAAAACCTTAAGAATTATGAATAAAAATCCACATCAATATGTATTTAAAATATTCTGTGGTTTTTTGCTCTCATTTACTAAGAGTTGTCCTTTTCACATTACAGCCAACTTATTCTCTGGCCTTCCATAATATCTAACTTTGGGCCCTGTGGCACAACAAATAGAGACATTTGAAGTCCAGGTGAGCATTGCTGAAGATAGCAGTTTCAATTCTTACCCAAGCCGGTCAGGGGTTGAGTTGGTCAAAATGTGGTGTGTTAGATAATAACTATGAAAGGCAAAAAATACAGTATGAATTAAATTGTAATTCTCACATCATGAAAATGCAAAACATATACAGGGTGTTTTGGACAGCTTTCAAGTCCTTCCATCTACTAAAAAATAAATGATAGAAAGAGGAAACTTGTACCATTTTATACATTCTATAAAAAAAAAAAACTGGTGATTACATAATCCAACCAATGGTCTTTTTTTGTGCCTTGTTGTTTTTGTTAGTGCTGGTGTTCAACACCAACAAGACACGAAAAAGACCATGTTTGATAATAGAGTTATAACTCCAAAATATAATTGACTATTACTCTTAATGCACCATACAGCCTTACAAAACCTTATATTTAATATTTATATAACTCCATTATCAAACTAACCATTGGTTTCATAATGTAGTTATAACTCCGAAATATAACTGACTACTACCTCTAACACATCATACAGCCTTACAAAACCTTATATTTTATATATAAATACCTAAACATACATCATACATATAAGCAACCAATGGTGTAGAGCAATAGCCTAATTTCTCTCAGCCAGGTATTAAATCTTAGCTGTCAGAGATCCATGAAAGTTTAAAAAAAAAAAAGAGTTATTTAATGCATTTATTTACCAATATTTGTTGTCCGAGGTGAAACATTTACCTGTCGATCCGTATCGGTTGGAGGATCAACATTTGTGGAAGCCATTTTGGGGGGATTTTTGGTCGAAGGATTTTTCTGTTCTGTTGAAGAAAATTGGCCAGGATTTGTAGTCTGCAAAGGATTCCAGAACACAATATTGGAATCCATCTCTTCAAACATACTAGAACCAATTGAGGTGTTGAAAGAAATGTTATCAACATTATTCTTAGGACCATCATGATGCTGAAAAAGAAAATATTACATTTATGTATTAATATGCTAGTGTGTGCATGTGTCACATAGTAATAATTAGATTAGAACAAATGACTTCCCTTTAGTGACACTTAGCACAAAAGGGATTTAACAGTAAAGACCTCTTCCAGTAGATTTTTACTTTTTTATTTTAGCAGGTGAGTTTAACCCCTACTTAATCTACTTCCATCCCCATATCATTGCCGGAATCAACAGTTGGTTTTCTCATATTTATTTTTCTATTCTCAACATTTTTTTACATTGTTTTGGGTCTGCTACGTAGAATTTAATGTATATAGTATAATGAAATTTACATGGGCTCCAGCTAGTCTATAATAGTATCATATCATTTATATGGGTCCAGCTAGTCTTCTATAGTAATGGGTCATTTATATGGATCCAGTTAGTTTCTAATAGTATTGTGTCTTTTACATGGATCCAGCTAGTCTATAATATCATATAATTTACTTGAGTCCATAAGGTACGTAAGTCTAGTTGCAGCAACTGTGGAGACTTGTTGAAATATTACATTTTACTGTAATTGCTCCAACTTTCCAACTGAAATTTCATAATTTCAGTGGCCGAATGACCTAATAATAATAATAAACATTGTTACAAAGAAATAAATCTAGATAAAAAATAAGAAAAAAAAAAAAAACCTTTTCACTTTTTTTAATCTGTTTTGCTCCATTTTGTTCAGTTGGGAAATGCTTTTGGTTTTTCCTAAAAACAAAAACAAACAAAACTATTTTCAAAATCTGACCCTAATTTTAGGATGTCAAGATAATGGCGGGATGTCCACAATAGTAATATGTCAAGATACCTTGCTCTAAAGAAACAAATTATTGTCAATTCTCATCATTGGCGGTCACTCGTGGGCAAGTATGACTGTCCTCTGTCTTGGTTCTGTGGATTGTTTCGGGAGGTTGCCTGCGCGTTAGGTCTTTTAACGTGGAGAGACTGATGCACTTGCAGTTACCACACGACCCCTTGGCAGAGAAGAACCTGGTTCCAATGGCATGGAGAGTACCACGACAACTGGAGGCAATCTTCTGTTGCAGCCTTCATCCGCCTTCAGTGCCGTTGTATCACTGTGGACATCATCCACCACATCTGCCGTTGAGGTCTTGCACAATTTAACTCATAGCCGGAGGGAAGATAGGGCTTCATACCTTTCCCAAGGGTATTAGTCGACATGTTAATGTAGACGGAACAACTTGGATTCTAACCCGAGAAATCAATAATGACACGTACATGACCCACCCACGCCCTATATGGTTCTTGCTTTCAGTTTATTAATGGGGTTTGAAAGGGTTTCCCCACATTCATTTCAGAAGTTTTTTGACCAGTAGAGTTAACCATGTAGCAGCATAATGTTTGAGTCAATAAGGTGACATATGAGCAGACCCCTCCGGTTGTCATTTACTCTAGCTACTCCACTGATCACACCAGATCATTTGTGCCATTGGTACAGGGAGTGCCACCACCACAGTGCCACACTCACTACTGCCACACATACTTGTGCAAAGTTTTATGCTCCTCCTCCTTCTCAACTCGTAAAGCCAACGACACAAGTTTATCAACACATTACAAGTGGGTCAAAAGTTTGGAATTTATACGGTTTAGACGTGAAATCACGCAGAACATGCTCTAGAAAATCCTTAAGGCAGATACGCTGTCGTATTTCTTTTCTTTTATTTGTTCCATAGATATTGATGTTTTTCAAAAGGAAGGGTTAAGGTTTGTTTTTAGTTTTGGATTATTGCAAACCGTTAAGTAGGTGGGGGTTAGGGTTAGGGTTGTTGTTAGGGTTGAGGGTTGATTTATAGTAGATTCGTAAGCTCCGTTAAGAAATTCCATAAGAAAAACAAAACATTTTTTGTACAAGAGCGATTTCACGCCGAAACTATAAATTTACCAAAAGTTTTACATACCTGTTGACTTTTTTAGTTTCATCGGGAGATATTTTTAGATTACTTGCATGGGATGATAGTTGCTTTGAATTATTGCAATTAATAGCAATACGACCAAGAAAACGCTGCCGATTATTACTACTCAAACCATTTCTTGTATCATCATCATTATCATCATCAGGTAACATTTGGGGAGTTTCCATTCCTCAACTCGTAATTTCGCATTGTCTTCTGTTTTTACTTCCCATCATCAGTTTAGAGATTATATTTTATTTCTTGGGTCATCGTCATCGCTAAAATAGAAACCAGAACCAAACCAGGGAGAACTATAAGGAAAATGAATAAATAAAACTATGCAAAAAAACAAAACAAAAAAGTTTACATTTTTTTAAAGTAATAATTGACATTATTTAAAAAAGAAGAAAAAAAAACTATTTTTTCAACTATTAACAAATTTAAAGAAGTTAATATAATAATTTCATTAAAACGAATAATTAGAATATAAAAATATTTTTTAGCTAATAATGAGAAAGGACCCAAACACAACCAGTGACCGGCGGCGACCGACTAATAACCACAAACCCATTTTCCCCAATTAACAAATTATTACCGCAAATAAACAAAAGAAATGAAAAACTGATTTTAAGATTCTAAATTTTTTTAAATATTATATTTGAAAAAATTACAAATATTTCATTTTTATCTAAAAAAAGTTTCATTTTAAAAATATGGTTGAAATTGAATTATGTTTTGAAAAAAATATCAATACAAACGAAATGGATTGCTTAATAAAATTTCATAAATTAGTTTGTTATTAAATATTTGTTTTCGTAATTACACAATCGACAGTTATGGAATGTAACAAAAGATTGTTAATTAAATTTAGAACAAAAAATTATTTCAAAATTCAAATTTATACGAATGGCTATTAAAAAATAACTTTTAAAGCTTAAAAAACTAAGTTTTTTAATCTAAAATTTTTTTGGTTGGTTAAAAACATTAAATCAAGAAAAAGTAATGTGGATTAAAAAAAATAAAAAAAACAATCTAATATAATCTGACTCTCAAATAAAAAAGGAAAAATTGAAACCAAATTAACAAATCCTTTTTTTTATCTTGTGTAAAACAAAATGATAAACCAACGATGAATTAAACAATTATTTACCACGAGTTAATTTGAATCAAGCGCCATACAATTATCAATGAAGGCAGAGTTATAAGGTTGAATTAAAAAAAACAACTCGCAAACAAAACGAAACGTAACGATATGTATTGACAGGAGGTGGTTGCACTCACTGGTTGATGTGTCGGTCGGTGTACGTAACGTACGATGATGATCTTGAATTAATTTTATTAATATCTATCTCATAAAGAAAATTAAGAATAAGGCACTAAAACGAGTCTTTTATTCAATTTTAAATTAAAAATTAGTTGAGATTATGTTCCATTTCTTTTTTGTTTTGTTATTCATCAAGCAAAAGATGTTGTTGTTACCATGGTTATTTTTAAGGCTTTTTTTCTCGGCAATTTCGAGTTTTACATCAACTGCTTATATTAAGTTTTAGTTGATCAAGTCGTAACTAAACGATAAACACGTGAAGACGATTCGCGTGGATTTACAAGTAAAACATTAAAACAATGAAGAGAAACAAGTTTGTTATGGAACAGATTCATTTCTTTCATGTTGGTGATTATTATTAATTTATTTTTACTTTTTTAAAAGATTATTACGATTGACTTCTAGATCTTTCGTAACATTTTTTAGAAGATCCACTAAAGCTTTGGTTTTAGTTAAAAAATAAATATATTTATTGTTGAATTGTTTCAAACCACGTTTTTCGTTCGTTCACGAATTTGAAGAATCAACGACACTAAAACATTTTTTCCGTAAATAATGAAAGAAATAAAACATGCATAAACTTTTCCTAAAAGTGAACTAAACTTCGTTTTTGAATTAGTAGTCAAAATGTATTTTTTGTTTTGATCAAAAAAGCAAAAAACAAGACTTCTTTTCTTTTTGAATGAATGTAAATAATTTTCACAGTATTTTCCATGGACAAAAAAAATGTGGTTAATTTTATTAGGAAAATAATGATTTTTCTTTAATAAAAAAAACAAAAAAATAATGGAAATTGGAAATGTTACTTTACGATCAAAAGGAATTAACGTCCTAACAAGTGGTAAGTAAAGTTAACTTTTACCTTTTTATTTTTAATCCTTTAAACCCTAAAGAGCCGATATGTCAACCCTGGTGATTAAAGGCAAAAATAGACGCACTTCTTCTTCGGCCCTTAACGGCAACGCAACGGACGGCTCTGACTGGTCATTTTGCTAATTAAAATTAAGGTCCCAAGGGTTAATTATTTATTCCTAATTTATTTAACCTTTCAAATAGATTAAAATGAATTTTGATAATTAAGGAAAATAAATAAATAAAAAAATAAAAACAACTGGTTATGTTAAGATTTATTTCATTTTCAGTTGAAAAATATTGACTTAACTAAATTTTCAGTTATTGAAATTGAGAATTTGTTAAACATTTTCCAACGTTTAGTTGTGTGTGATCTTTTCGTTTTATATCAATAATAAATTATATTGAAAAAAAATCTTGTTTTTTTAGACTCTTTAAAAAAGGCTTATTTGGAAGGGATCGATTTTAATTTGATTTTTTTTTTAATTTTAAAAGTCCGTGTTTTTGGCAGTCCGTAGTCTCGGCGGCGGAACTAGTTTTCAGTAATATTCTAGTTTAGCGTTGTAACTTTATTTACTAGTACACCAAAAACTCCAATAACGATTCTTCTCACACGCACGCACAAATACCAAAACAGTAAAACACCACCCGATCTCGTTCCACCCATACATTAATCAGTGACAAGCCAGGGCATGCATGCATGATAACTGGGAGTGCAGGTGCATATTGTCAGGGTTCCTTTCTCTTAGACTAATATGTCTTTACGGGTCCGTCGTTTTATCTGCGCCTAGGTACACACTACTTACAGTGTACACACATGATGGTAGAGCAGTGTCAGTGAGTGAGCACCTTGACAGATTGCCGCCTCAAGGCACGTCTTTATCACGGTTCCCCGGTGAGTCCTCAAGTGACTGCAGTTGAGTTGATCTGATCTGACATAACATCAAAATCAAAACCTTAATCGTATCTGGATGAGGGATATGCTGTTGTTTCTATTCACAACCATATGTCTCCTTCATCCAGCCACAGACTTATTGCACGCCTAGAGCAGAGCACACTTGCTGGAGCACACAAAACAACAACACAATTTTGCT
>JAUZSX010318256.1:0-11835 GCA_034780655.1 Idiosepius hallami | reverse complement strand
TTTCACTTTAGCAGCCTCGGGCAGATGGGGCTCGTTAGCTTGGGAGAGCAGTTCATCTAGGTGAAGGGTAACACCGATTATATAAAGCCCGGGTAAGACACGTAAAAATGGCCTTGTGCCAAACTTGGGGGTGCTCACCAAGTAAATATATCTAAAATATATGATGATGATGATGACGGGGAGGATGAGGAGAATAATGCGTCCCTGTGGATAATCTTGTCCACGAACACACGTCCGCTCTGTTTGCTTGTCAGCGTTGATGACCCGAAGAGAGACAGACGAAAGAAAGAGAGAGAGAGAGAGAGAGGGAGAGAGAGAAAGACAGAGAGAAATAGACAGAGACCAAGGGTAAGGAAGAGGGGGATTAAGAAAGAGAGATAAAAAGAAAGAGAGTGAGAGACGAAGAAAGAGAGAACGAGAAAGAAAGAGAGAAAGATGGAAACGGGGAGACAAAAAAGAAAGAAAGAAAGAGAGAGAGAGAGAATGAGAGAAGTAAACATGTACACACATACACACAGAGAAAGATTTAGAGAAAGATAGCGAGATAAAGAAAGAAAGAGAAAGATAGAGAGAGGGGAGAAAGAAAGAGATATAAAGAGAAAGACAGAGAGAAATAGACAGAGACCAAGAGTAAGAAAGAAGGAGATAAAGAAAGAGACAATAAGAAAGAGAGAGAGAGAGGAGTAGAAGAAGAGAAAGAGAGAGAAAAATGGAGACAGAAAAAGACAAAGAGAGTTAGAGAAGAAAGAGAGAGAGACAAAGAGAGAGAGAGAGAAAAACACGCGCACACATACTCACAGAGAAAGAGTTAGAGAAAGAAAGATAGCGAGATAAAGGAAGAGAAAGAGAAAGAGAGAGAAAGAGAAAGAGAGAGACGAATAGAAAGAGACGGAGAGAAAAAGAGAAAGAGAGAGATGGAGAGACGGAGAGAGAGAAAGAAAGAAAGAAAGAAAGAAAGAGAGAGAGAGATTGAGAGAAAGAAAGAGAGAGAGAGAGAGATAGAGAGAGAGAGAAAGAGAGAGAGAGAGAGAGAGAGAGAGAGAGAGAGAGAGAGAGAGAGAGCAAATTCTACCCGGCCTACAAACTGGCTTCTATTTCTATTAGGAAAAAAAAAAGAAAGTCAGGGACGCTTCTTATACACTCACCTCCCCCATACCAGAATGGATTTAACGCCATCTAATTGTAATTTAAAGCATACCAGCGAAATGAATACCGATTTTTCTTTATGATCTCTTTCATTTTGTGCTTCTAGTTAATGACGATAAAACATCTTTGGTTTTCAAAAATCCAATATTTGTGACTTGCGGGTAACCGACGTGTTGAGTTTTGGGAGATGATATGAACATATTGAGAAACTACGAACAAGACTCGATCGACAAAAAGGATTGTTCGTTGTGCGACTAAACTTATAATGAAATATGAATAAACATTTTTTTTTGACATTCTATACTGTTCATAGCACAGAAAATCAATTCAATTATTAGTTTGTCCCAAAAGTTCGTAAAAGCATGTCAAGAATTCTTAGATTCAAAACCGGCTGAATGATATTTTCACCAGAACCGAAAGCTTGCAGATCGACGGCAGAAAGTCTTGGAAAATGGTCTTTGTCTTTATTTTGCGGAACAATTATTATTTTTTTGTACTAAAATTTAAATTTTCTACAACTATTTGCGAACTTTTGAGACAACCTTTTTCTTTTATTTTTCTTTGAAAAATTTGAAACTTCTACCAGAAAAATTTCAAACTACTAACCGATTGGCCGACAAACCGACAAACCAAGCATTGAAAAAAACCAATCAAACAACTAATTAACAATTTTAGCCAATTATTAATCAACCAATTAACTAACCAATTCAAAACTAAGGCAACCAACCACCCAGCAATGTACATAACCAACTACCCAACCAACCAACTAACCAACTAAACAACCAAATAACTAAATAAACAACCTACGAGAATTCGAACTCGCGTATTACGATTCCAGAGTCACATTGCCTACCCACTAAGCCATGTGGACTTCCCCTTTTCGTTTTTCATCTTCAGATCGTGACACGGTAAATACAAATAAAAATAAGTGAATAAAAAGTATACACCGGTCACTATTACGAGAGAGATAGTTATTAAAATAATTAGTCGAAACCGTGTCTAGACCAGTCATTCCCAACGTGGGGCGCATGCCCCACCGGTGGGACATGGTAACATTTTGGTGGGACATGGGCAGGACGTGTACCCTTGGGCTTGCTATACCAAAGACTAAAGGGCCATATGAGAATTATTATTATTATTATTATTATTATTATCATTACTATTATTATTATTAGTAGCAGTAGTAGTATTATATTAACAGTGAATTGTTTCATAGTGAGTCTTTTTATTAAGGGGAGCGTCCGGCCCCACAAAGGGGGGCATCAGGGTTTTAGAAATGCCTAGTTGGTGCATGGCCCAAAAAAGGTTGGGAACCACCGGTCTAGACAGTCGGATTTCGGAGTCGTAATACGCGAGTTCGAATCCCAGGCGTTCCGTTTGCGTTCATTTTTAGACTGATCTCCTGGCGAAAGGTATGAGTTTCCACATTCTCCCCCAGCTTTGGTTTAAATAGTGCATATTGCGTTATTCAAGAAACTGCGTGCGCACAAAAATTATTGTTCTCGGCATTAAATAACCTTAAAAAGGTTGATATGCCCTAAAACTAAAAACAAACAAACAAGCTCCTACATACACACAAACATGCCTCTCCCCCACAGACACATACACACAGACACACACATGTGTATATACGCACTCACTGATGTGTAACAATACACGTACATGGTCTGGAACAACAAGCGGTTGAACTGGGAATTAAGTGTATTTTTCTATATATTAAGGAAGTCTGCAAGTGATTAGTTTTTAGGTACTTACAAACCGTCTTATGCCGCCACAAGGTCTGGTCATTAATCCGGTTTTCTTCGCTGGTGAAGATGTTGTTGTTGAGCAGATTTAAACAAATAGAATAACAACAACAACAACAACAAAAATGATAATAATAATAATAAAAAAGACCTGAACGGAAGACTATCCGATATTGGAATACATGGCAAGATAAACGTCTTACCGACAACCGCACTTATTAAAACAGCAGAGATCATAAGACAAAATACTGAATCAAGAAACATAAAAAAGGGAGCCTTTAGCCACTGGCTACGAGGTGTCCAGATGTACTGGAGTGCCAGAGGAGGCTTATTGTCACTCTGCCTCCAGGAAACACCGCCAGACATTGGAAGGTGTGCGAAATGAGCGTTACGGGTGAAAACCCGGGGAGGTGTTGCACCGTACAGTCTCTGGCTGAAATGGTGCGGAGCTTGCTGGAGGCCAGAGGAGACTTGTTGTCACTTTGACTCCAGCATAAAGCAACTGGTTGCTGGGTGCGACTGTACCTGGTGATTAGTTTGAGATCCACAATAATAATAATGATAACGCTTAATATTATACAGAAAATTAACGTAGAAAAAATTAAAGATCAAAGAAGATGAAGAAGAAAATGAAAACAGATGAGCAAGTTGGGAAGGGCGGATAATAATCCTATAAAAATAAAATCTGATTTTTTTTTCACACTAGGTCCAACAGTGAAAAATTACCCGATAAGGTGAAATAGTATAATTAACAGTCGAACATCCTTATCATTTTAAAAAGTGAAACCTTAGATATTATTCTTAGAAAGATTGTATTATCACTAATACTGAAGAATGATTTGGATTAATATATTTTATGAGGAGAGAAAGGGCAAGGAAGGGAAGTGTATAAAAAGGAAAGTGAAGATGAAAGAAGAGACGAAAAGGAAGTAGAAGATTGTGAAGAAGAAGAAGCAGAAAAAGTAGATGATGATGAAGAAGAATAAAGAAAGAAGTAAAGAGAAAAAAGAAGAGAGGAAATATGATGGTCAAAAAAGATGAAGAAAAAGAGTGAAGAGAACATTAAAGAGGAAAAAGAAGAAGAAAAAGGTGAAAAAATAAGGCAGAAGAAGAAGAAGATGAAGAAGATAAAGAAGATGAAGAAGATGAAGAAGAAGATGAAGAAGAAGATGAAGAAGAAGATGATGAAGAAGAAGATGAAGAAGAAGATGATGAAGATGAAGAAGAAGATGAAGAAGAAGAAGATGAAGAAGATGAAGAAGATAAAGAAGAAGATGAAGAAGAAGATGAAGAAGAAGAAAATGAAGAAGAAGATGATGAAGAAGAAGAAGATGAAGAAGAAGAAAATGATGAAGAAGAAGAAGATGAAGATGATGAAGAAGAAGATGAAGAAAAAGATGAAGAAGAAGATGAAGAAGATGAAGAAGAAGAAGAAGAAGATGAAGAAGAAGATGAAGAAGAAGAAGAAAATGAAGAATACTGAGAAGAAGTAGAAGTGGTAGAGGAAGAAGAAGAAGTAGGAGAATAATAAGAAGAAGACTGGGAAAGTTTAGATGAAAACGAAGAAAAAGAAAAAAAAAATTATGATAATAAAAAAGAGATGAAAAAGAAGAAGAGAATAATAAGAATATTAATAATGATAAGAAGAAGAAGAAGAAGAAAAAGAAGAAAATGAAGGATAATAAAACCAAAGATGATCATAATAATAATAATAATAATGATAATAATAATAATAATGATAATAATAATAATAATAATATTAATAATAACAATAATAATAAAATCAATAATAATAATAATTATTATTATTATTATTATTATCATTATTATGATAATAATAATAATAATAATAAGAAGAAGAAGACTTTGAGTTGAATGACATGCATATTCTCCAATACCCACACACCAGCTGACCAGGGCAGAAGGGTTATGGGAACCAACCCTACTGCACTAAAACCTACATGATCTTATGTCTTCTTCCATATTTCATGATCCCGAATTCATTAAAGATGCTGTTAAGAAACATTCAAATTTAAACGACAGAGAAATAACCCAAATATTCAATATAACTCATACCTCGATAATTTCATGCCTTGTTTCATGTTTCATAATCTAGAATCTATTGAAGATGCTGTTTAGGAAGATCCAAGGTTAACCATAAAAAATAGCCCAAATATTCAATACAACTCATAGCGTTATAATTTAATGTCTACTTTCATTTTTATGAAAAATATTTCAGAAAAAAAAAATGACATTACTTTCTTTCCAACTTCCAAAGCCAGAACTGAAATATTGAATGAAAATGCAAGAAAGTAAAATAATGATAGAAAAAGAAGAAGAGGAAAAGAAACGATGTAGATAAAGAGAGGGTGAAGAAGAGAGAGAGATGGGTAGAGTTGGGTAGAGAAACAAGATATTTTTTTAAATGTTAAGAATTTAAAAAAGAGATAATTTGGGCAACAAAAAAAATAACTAATAAAGACGATAAACTAATATATAACAAAAAGCTAAAAATGTATAAAACCAAATTATATCATGAAAATGGACACCCTCTCCCCTTCCCAGCAAAAAGAAGAAAAACAAAAAAAAAATCACATGTCAGTCTTATATAGATTCACAGTTGATTAAAGAGAATGTAATTAAATAAAGGAACTTCATCCCGAAACGTCTGATATTATCTGGTAAAAATATCCATTGAATTATTCACTTAAAACGCTGCGGCATTTAAGTAAGACAAAAAGGAGACGCTGATCAAGACTGAAAAATTTGACGAAAAAAATTTTTTTTTTTTCCCCTATTTCTATTTTTTTTCAAATTATCTTTTTTATTTCTTTTTATTTAAAGGGAACGAAATTTTTATCATTTTCTTTTTCTTTCATTCAATTTTGACTGAAATTAAACTTTTATTTTTCTTTTATTTTTTTTTTTAATTTTTTTTATTGTTTTAATGGTGGCCATCTTGATATTTTGGGCTTCCTTCATTTTGTTAAATTAATGATACATTGCTGTGGCTAGAATCACTTAATATGTTCCACGTGTATTATAGTTTTGGTTGTTAACCTTTCCTAAATTATTTTGATGCTAAACTCGAACAGATAACGCATCGGCCTGGTTTCGATCCTACCTAGAGGGAAGACTTGATATTTTAAGTTCTGTACTGACAAGCTAGTTGTCCAAAAAGTAAAAAAAACATAAATTTTTTTACGAGGTAATGTACATATTTTAACTATATAATTTATTCTATAGTAAGTAGTGCTATATATATTTTAACCCTTCGTGTCGTTAAGAAATGCCACCTAATATTTTAAGTCAATTTTTTTATGTTGGTCGTTTCAAATTAATGAAAATAATATTTTTTCGAGGCTAGTTTCAAAAGTAATGCTTTCTTTTTTTAAAATTACTTTTAACGAGGTTCATTCCGAAAGTAATGTCACTTACGTTTTAAATGAATTTCTACGAACGTTGTTCCAAAAGTAATGCTACCTATATTTTAAAGTTATTTTTACGAACGTTGTTCCAAAAGTAATACCACCCATTTTTATAGTATTTTTATTGTGTATGTATATCAATCTGAAAGCAATGCTACGTATTTTTAAAGTTATTCTTATGAGGGGTCGTTCCGAAAATAATCCTACATAAATTCGGAGATATTTTTTACGAAGGTTGTTCCGAAAGTAATGCCACTTAATTTTTAAAGTTACTTTTTACGATCATTTCAAAATTATTCCAACTCATTTTTTAAGGTTAATTATATTACGCTTGACTCCAAAAGTAATGCCACCTATTTTTAAACTTATCTAAAAAAAAATTAAAGACCCTATTTTAAGTTGTGGGGGTCATTAATACGAGCGACCTTTTGTGATCCAGAACTTTTTTTTCTACTTTGTTAATATTTTCAATCGACTTTTGCCAGCGATAAACGAAGCGGTCCATTTCCTGGGAGTGCATTGTCCATAACATGATTGTCCCCACTATGAAATCAACGAATTCAACACAACTTTGGTCACATCAAAAGCATTGGCTTCGTAATTCTCATTACCAATATCTGCAACAATTTCTGGCTTGAAATTTTCAGGTTAAAAATGCATAATTTCGCTCATTATTACCATGCAATTTGCAATTTCCTCTAATGCCCTCAACCGAAAATAAAACAAAGGGCATTACTTTTGGAAGGTCAGTCGTGTATATTTCATCATGCGAGACAGATCGAGAGCATGCGTGTTTGTGTCTGTAAAGTGCCCGTTCTTTTCTTGTTTGTTTTACGGCATATCAACTTTTTTGGTCATTTAATGCCGAGAAATTTTTTTGACAAAGATTATTTTTGTCCGCGCATAGCTTTTGGAATAACACAATTTTTTTCTAACTATTTAACCTATAGTTGGAGAGAATGTGTGGATTCATACCCTTCCCAGAAGAATTATCTCAATCGTGATCACAAATGTAACGACAAGGATTCGAACTCGCGTATTACAATTACTAAGTCCGACTGCTTACCCACTACACCAAGTGAACGTTTCCGCAATTTCTTTTAAAAGAATACATGTTGATAATAATGTATCATATCTGAATGTTTATTTATTTATTTATATTTATTATCATAGCTTTACATTAAGCTGGATATGTGATATTGCCTATGCATTTAATTCAGTTAATTTCACTATTATAATTACTTGTTTTATCTTTTGAACCCCCTCTCTCACCGAAACCTCCTGTTTCTATTCCCTACACTCTTCTTTTTCTCTCTTTTTCTGTGTCTCTAAATGAATTCTAAATTAATTAGCATCATCTACTAATTTGCATGATGCCCTGCGTAAGGCGTCCGATGATAAATTAATCATTGGGAATATCTCGTAAACTGATAACACAGATATTGCGTTAACCGGATTATCCGCATCTCAAGTCACACAACCTTCTTACAATAATAATAATATATAGGCCCAGGTGAAAATTGATTAATTCAGAACAAAACAGGTGGGCAAAATACAATATGAACAAAAAACGAAGTTCAGGTACACAACTGCAGTTTCAGGAAAATCTGTGTCATCAATAGGGTTTTGATAATATGCTTTTATTAAAGATTGTTCTTATAACAGACTCGACTATTTTGCGATTTTACCATTTCTTTTAATTCTTTACTTAATAGTAGGGTTTTGATAATATGCTTTTATTAAAGATTGTTCTTGTTACAAACTTGACTATTTTGCGATTTTATCATTTCTTTTATTTTTTTAATTATTAGTAGGGCTGTGATAATATGCTTTTATCAGAGATTATTCTAGTAACAAACTTGACTCTTTTGCGATTTTACCATTTCTTTTAATTCTTTACTTATTAGTACGGTCAAATCGCGTTGGAGACACCGGTTCCCGTAAGATCACCGAAACTAAGCAACATCGAGCCTGGTCAGTAGTTAGATGGGTGACCATTTAAGAATACCAGGTACAGTTCTAGGTCAAGTAACAAACCTGTCCGCGGTGCCCCTGTTACTCCTTTCACGGAAACCAATTGTTACACCACGCACCTTACAGTGCGATACGATATAATGACTTATTAGTAGGGCTGTGATAATATGTTTTATTAAAGATTACTCTTGTCACAGACTTGACTATTTTACGATATTGCCATTTCATTCAATTCTTTACTTATTAGTAGGCCCATGACAACATACATATATTTAAAATATTCTTGTGACACCCTCAAGCATATTCTTTAATAAAATAATATTGCCACAGATACTTTTCTTAGGTGATCCAAAGAGCTGTCTCCGGCGCATCCTATGTTTCCGGCGGATTGATCGGGTGCGGACATCGACTCTTCGTCAAACATGCCGTCTCCAACCGATACCGGCTACTCTTCGATTCAGTCGACTGGGCAGAGATCGGGGTGGAACTGGCCCAGGATATATGTGTGTGTGTGTGTGTGTGTGTTCTCTCACTTCCTCTCTCGCACTCTTTCTCTCACGTGTGTGTACGTGTGTGTGTAAATTCTCTCTCTCTCCCTCTCTCTCGCACTCTCTCTCTATCTCTCTCTCTCTCTTTTCACTTTTCTTTTTTTACAATACTTCTTTAAATCAAAGTTTCCCCTCTTTTTTTCTGTCCTTCTCTTTGTCCTCCTCTCTTCCTCTCTCTCTCTCTCTCTCTCTCTCTCTCCCTCTTTCGCTCTCTCATTTCCTTCTCTCTCTATACATATTTCTCTCGTTCATTCTCTCTATCTGTCTTTTTCACTCACCCCCTACCATCCCCCTTTCTCTCTATGACTCTTTTTCTCTTTCTCACTATGTTTTTCATTGTGTCTGTCCCATTCAAAAACACCAACACACACAAATACCACACCCTGACACAACACGCACTTTACACACTCTACCATAACACATATATATATACACTAACAAATTTAAATAAACACACACGCACACCCACACACACATATTGACAACGACAACAACACTTATTCACGCTCTGTCACTCATACAAGCACATAGACACAAACACATACACTTCTCCACACATGGGCAGCGAAGTTGGAGCATTGGTAAAATCTTGAGCTCTGGAATCGTAGTAGTACACGAGTTCAAATCCCAGTCAAAACCATTGCATTCGCCTTTAGCTGCCTCGGGATGATGGGGCGTGTTAACTCAGGAGAGCAAGTCATTTAGATGAAGGGTAACATCGAATGTAAAAAAGCCCGGGCAAGAGCATGTAAAAATGGCCTTGTGCCAAACTTGGGTTGGTGCTAACCAAGTAAATATAATACACTTCTTGGAGATATCGATAGAGATACTATATCACTGAAGTTAATCAACGTAGAGACTGATTAGTGATTAATTAGATGGGTGACCACATGGGACTTAGGTATACGGTCAAATCACGTTGAAGACAACGGTTCCGGCTATATCACCGAAGTTAAGCAACGTACAGCCTGTTAAGACTAGGATGGGTGACCAAATAGGAATTACAGGTATACGGTCAAATCATGTTGAAGACATCGGTTCCCCCTAGATCACCGAAGTTAAGCAACGTACAGCTTGTTGAAGATAACGGTTCCAGCTATATCACAGAAGTTAAGCAACGTAGAGACTGGTTAGTGATAAGATGGGTGATCACATGGGACTTATGAGTATACGGTCTAACCACGTTGAAAATATCTGGTCTCACTAAGTCACTGAAGTTAAGCAACATACAGCTTGTCCGGTTCTAAGATGGTTGATTACTTTGAAATAGCCGTTGAACGATGAAATCACGTTGCGGACACCGATTCTGGCTATATCACCTAAGTTAAGCAACGGACAGCCTGTTCAGGAATAAGATGGGTGACCACATACAAATTACAGGAACAAGGTCAAATCACGTTGAAGATATCGGTCGCCATCATATCGCTGAAGTTAGGCAACGTACATTTTGTTCAAGACTAAGACGGGTGACCAGACCACTTATGAGTTATAGTTGTACGATTAAATTGTGAAACCTTCATTACAACGCCGTGCACAGTCTTGCATATACACGCACATACGATCACAACATACACCCAAAGTACAGTCAAGTCAAGTTGAAGAAACCGGTTCCTACTGGATCCTTGAAGTTAAGAAACGAAGAGCCTGTTCAGTACTAAGATGGGTGACCACCTAGGAGTATCAGGTACTGTACCAGGCTGGTTGGTGGTTGTTCGTGACATAATGAGTTGAATGCATTAAGTATTAATCTCTTCTCTCACAACAGCCGACCATACAAGTTAAGAACGTCCTCGATTAGAGTTATCCCCCGGAGTGAGGACTGGGAGTCTCAGTTGATTCTAAGATTGTGAAAACTCTATAATAACGGAACGGGTGAGGAGAGGTCTCTCCGCTCAACCCCAACATGCACCCAAACATATATACACGTATTTACACACATACTCCCACATGATACAAAAACACACACACCTCCAGATATATACTCATGAATCAACACACATACATATATATACGCCCACACACCCCACACTCCCACACAAACATACATACACGCACGCGCGTGCGAATAAACAAACAATTATTAAGACTTTTTTCACACTTGCGTTTTGTGCGTCCCGACAACGGGGAGACCCACTAGGGACAGTTGGTAGGCAGTTGGGCTTCAGAATGCGAGTTCGAAACCCAGACGTTCCGTTTAAGTTCGTATTTAAACTAATGTCCTTCGGAAAGGCATGAATTCCGAAATTACCTCCAGCTATGGGTTAAACAGTACAGATTGTGTTATTAAAAAAAAAACAAAAAAACACGTGTGTATAAAATAACGTTAATGAAATAATGATATTCTCGGTGTTTAAATGACATAAAAGAAATATGCCGTAAAACCAAACCAACCCCAAGCAAAAAAAAAGTTATTTTGAAAAAAAAAAAAAAAAAAGATTGTTCCCGGCAATAAATGACCTAAAGGGGTTGATATGCCGTGAAAATAAACCAACCCAAGCCATTCCCAAAAACACCCTCCTCGTTTATTTCCATCTTTCCACCGTTGGCACACGGACAGACAGAGAGACTGACAGATGCACACCCGTACTCAAATACCCCTACCCATACATAGAAACACACACACACACACATATTTAGACAGGCGCAGAGCCATACACACACATACACACCCTTAAACCCCACACGCTTGGCTGGAGTGGTACAGTTAGCCCTGCTGCAATCGCCTCTTCGTGCAACAACACATACACAGACATTGGCACACCAGCAGCATCAGATCACCCTATGGACAACAATATATGATATATACTTGTTGAGCACCCCCAAGTTTGGCACAAGGCAATTTTTACGTGCTCTAACCTGGGCTTTTTATATTCGGTGTTACCCTTCACCTAGATGAGTTGCCCTCCCGAGCTAACGAATCCCATCTGCCCGGGGCTGCCAAAGTGAATGTAATGGTTTTGACTGGGATTTGAACTCGCGTAATACGATCTCAGA
>JAUZSX010318245.1:0-11835 GCA_034780655.1 Idiosepius hallami | reverse complement strand
TAAAAATATGAATAAAATAAATAATCATTTTTAAAGCTAATATTTGTGTTCACATCATCAATTTATAACCACCAAAACACAAATATTACATCTGTTTTAAATAAACACGGTTTGAGGACTTTAATGTTTTTCTCTTAGTTTTTAAGGACTTAAAATATTTTGAAATTAAAAATAAAAGAATTTAATTGAAGCGGCCACGCCGAATCGGCCACGCCGAATCGGCCACGCCGAATGATACCAAACCCATCTGATTAGGGTTACATTTGAGTAATAGTTTATTCTCTGATTAAGTCATTGGTTAAATTCAACACAATTCTAATTAACAATGTGGTCTAGTTATTTCATAGCTTAAAGGGAATCTAAGTGCTCAAACCTTTCCCAAGGGTATTAATCCAAATGTGTAAGTAAATGGAACAACTAGGATTTGAACTTGCATGAGGACAGGAGGATGACAAAAGACAAAAGTGACAATGGAATTTTGTAGATTGATAGCGTCACAATCCAATCTTATAAAGTTCCGCCCACGGAATTGCAAGAATGGATCTTATCAATCCAGAAAAAACAAATTATTTACGGATTAACAGACCAAGAGATGATCTTGTTGGTGTATGAAGAGCTGCAGGACCTGTGTCAAAGTTAATTTAGGGTTTATATAAGGAGAACCCTGTTTTGATATGAGAAAAACTAAAGACCGCTCTCGTACGACAATACACATTCTTTTCAGACAAGAAGTTAAGACCCTGGAAAGTTATATGGAATATTTTAGGCAGTACGCCAATGCAATACACACCTTCCATCCAGCTATCGATTTAAAAAATAAACTATGTGTAAATGAAAAAATAACGTTTATTATAAGTAATTGTTCTCGGCATTAAAATTACCTAAAAAGGTTGATATGCCGTTAAACACAAAACAAACTGAACTTTGGACCAGCCTTTACTTGCATTAATATTTTGGATAAACACGTTTTAAGTCTGTCCCTTTTGCACATTATTTTGTTCTTCTGTTACACATTTAAGTGTGCTCTGTGGCTGCTGTGCTGGTGCTCTGCGCTTTAGGGCAGGTCAATTTTGGAATCCGAGGAAGGCGATGGTGATAAAAGAGTTTTTAAAAGATATCCCCACCAAATATTTTTCCCAAATCATTACCTACGTTTGAGGAAATTAGTTTAAAAGTTGAAAAATTGCAACAATTCAAAGTTTTTTTGGTGATTGATAAATACATTTTGCTAGTGATGATTCATAATTAAAATTATAAGTCATATATTTATTTTCATTTGAAAGTATTTCATATAAAAATATCAATTTTAACTGAATTTATTACTAAAATAGTGAAATTTCATAGTTAGCCTCTAGTAAAACGCTATGAAAATTAAACCATTATCATCATTTTCATTATTCTTATCATCATCATCATAATAAGAATAATATTGGTATTATTATCATGATTATTATTATATTCATTATTATTTTTATTATCATTTTTTCATGATTATTATCATAATTATCATTATTATTGTTGTTGTTGTTGTTACTCTCTTAGCTGGTGAAAGTGAATACTGAAAGCAGTGACTAATTCTTCTGCACACTAGTAGATTTGGATATCTTCTGTCTTCAGTCAATACAAGCTACTTACCTTGATCCACCACTTATGTCAATTCTCTCTCCCTCTCCCTCTCTCTCTCTCTCTCTCTCTCACACACACACACCCTTTTTGGTTTTAGTTTCCATGATCCAATACTTTTACATATAATATTACGTCGTATAGATCTTGCCCAATCTAACAAGTGGTTTTAGTGAAGTCAGACGTTTCCAAACTCTAGGTGTTGACCTATGTTCCAAGATGACATAGACCAGTATATCTATGGAGGCGGTTATCTCGACCCAGGAGTGGCTAAACATATGGGCAGATATCTCGAGCAAGAAGTAGCCATAATTCAGTGGTAAAATATTATGGTAAATATTTCTATTTAGGCGTGACCTCTCTGTGATTACACGTGGCGTTAGTGTTTTTATAGTCGGTGTGAAGTCAACATAAAGAGCACCCGATCATTGAGGAAAGTGACCGATACTTACCCCACACCCTTATATCATTACTATGGTTGATATTATATTTACTTGGTGGGCACCAACCCAAGTTTGACACAACGCCATTTTTACGTGCTCTTACTCAGGCTTTTTACATTCACTGTTACCCTTCACCTAAATGAGATGCTCTACCAAACTAACGAGCCCCATCAGTCCGAGGCAGCTAAACGTGAATGCAATGATTATCGACTCGGATTTGAACTCGCGTAATACGATTCCAGAACCCGAGTTTTCACTAATGCTCCACCTTTGCTGCCCAATGGTTGATATGCCGTAAAGCTAAATAAATGAACAAACATATTGCGGATATCTCGACCCAGAAGCGGCTAAACATATGGGCGTATATCTCGAGCAAGGAGTGGCCATAAATGAGTGGTAAAAGATTAGGGTAAATATCTCGATTTAGGAGTGACTGAATCTAGCATAATGTGACGAACAGTGCTGTCAGCGCTAGGTTTAAAAACCTAGATCTAGGGGTTTTTTTTGCTTCAAGCTAGATTTCTAGGTTTTTAATTTAGAAATTGATTTAAATCTAGGTTTGTTTTAGGATGAAGCACTGAAAGCAAAAACCAATATTATAAATTACGTTTTAAACCTATTAGCAGTTTAAAAAGTCTGTTAATCCTGAATAATAGATACGGCTGTGACAAGAATATTCTTTTTATGTAAGCATATTCTTTGCATAGAGAATATTTTTTTAACAAAAAGCATATTTTTTTCAAAAAAGAATATTTTTTTTACAAAAAGCATATTCTTTCTTTTCAAATAATATGCTTTTAACTTTTTTAAAAATGCTTTTTGTTAAAAGCATATTCTGAAAATATTAAAAAGAATATGCTTTTACAGAAAGCATATTCTTTAAAAAAATATTCCTGAGAAATAAAAGCATATTCTTATTTAAAAAGAATATTCCCTAGGAAAAAAAGCATATTCTTAACCATATTTTTTAAGAATATTTCCAGCATATTAAGAGAATATAAAGCATATTTTAAAAACAATATTGTCACAGCCCTAGTGATTACCTTAAAAACAATCCAGGATACAGATACAGAACAGATACTACACCTTGATCCTTCGGCCAAAGTGTGGAAAAATATTCTTAAGCATATTCTTAAAGAATATTTCCAGCATATTAAGAGAATATAAAGCATATTTTAAAAACAATATTGTCACAGCCCTAATTAATCGCTGATGATTTAGAACTCCTTTACCTTTGTTTTAAGTCGCACTTTCGTATATAAAATTTTGGAGAACGTGGCATTTGGACATATATTTGCATTTTCAGCAATCGGAGCAGTCAAATAATCTGGGTAAGTTAATGAGATGAACTCTGTTGGATAATCTGTCCCCAATCTGTGACAATAGACTTTAAGTGGTTTGTTTTTTTCATTTGTTGGATAAATCCAATATTCGCTTCTATATTTGACATTACCACATCTTTGGATATCTCGGCAGTTACGGGGAACTATAGAAAGAAAAATAAATGAATAGTATCATATCTTTGCAGGAATGAGTAACAATTTAAAGCAGTGGTTCTCAAACTGGGGTCCGCGGCCGCTAGGGAACCGTGAAGGGGTTGAAGGAGGACCGCGAAGAGTCCATTCAGTAATTGAAATTGTCGACTAGCCCAGTTGGGATTGTTACAGTCATAATGACATCGTTGTTGTAGGCAGGCCCGTCGGACGATTTCAAAATGGTGACTATTTGTTTATTTTTTTTCTTAAATATTTTGAAATTTTTGAAGAAAATTATTTAAAAAAAAAAAAGAAATTCGACAAATTACACGATTTTTCAAAAATCGTTAGTTCAGTCATTAATAAAACAGATGATAATAATCAAATACTTATTTATTCATGATGATATATTGTAAAACCCATTTAAAAGAGACTGGTTCGTTCCAAGCGCCAAAAACTGGTTGTTATAAAAGGGTCCGTGAGCCATCTAAAATATCATAAAGAGACCGCCATGCAAAAAATCTCAAAATTGTTTGAGAACCTCTGCCTTAAACCTAACCCTAAATCCTAACTTAATTCTAAACATAACCCTAAACCCTAATCCTAACCGTAGCCAATCAAATTGGTGTTTTACAACCGGTGCAAATCCCCGAGAAAAAAGGATATCTCCATTTGTTTGTTCTGCAAAAGCGCCAATAAAATCTTGGAATTCAGTTTTCTTCTTTTCGAGTTAAAATCTTTAATCCTATTCGACCCTAACAGGCCGATAAATCGGCTCTGACAACATACGACAAAAGAAGTTACACTATTATTTTGGCTTTAATATATTCATCTAATATAACGACTTTGAGTGACTACTTGGAAATTTTTATAAGTCGGGTTTCAAAGGATTAATTAAAAAATAATCTACAACATTTTATGACCAAATCATTTTTTTTTCCTCAAAATTATTTTTTTAGAGAACGAATGCAATTTTTCAAAAAAACAATTAACGTTTGTATTTTTAATTAATGACAATTTTTGAGAGAATTTAACATAAAAAATCCGCACAGTTCAATCAAATTTCCGACTCGAAATCATTTTGACGTGACTTAAATCTTAAATATTAATCAAATGCAACCTTTTTTTAACCCTTTAATAGGGTTTAAAGAGGCCGATACGGGTGAAAAAGACACAAATATATTGGCTTTAATTCTTAAATAATAATTAAATTCAACTTTTTTAATCCTTTAAAACTTAGGGGCCGATATATCAGCCCTTAGAACATAATGCAAAAAAACACCAATATGTTGGTTTTCATATGTTCCTCTAATATAACGGCCGTGAGTACCTACTTGGTAATTTTGATGAGTCGGGGTTCAAAGAGTTAAACCCGAAGAGGCCGATATAACATAAGGCACACACAAATATATTGGCTTTTGCCTTAGATCGCCGACTTTGCAAAATGACCAAGTAGTCACTCAAATGTTTTCTATGAAACGAATATATCAGGTAGGAAATATCAGTGTATCTTTTTTTGACTTACGCCAGCAGGGCTGATATATCGGCCTCTTAGGGTCGAAAGCGTTAATATGCTCCTCTAATATAATGGCTCTGAGTGACTACTAGGGCAATGGCAAATATCATATTTACTTGGTGAGCATCAGCCCAAGTTTAGCACAAGGCCATTTTTACGTGCCCTTACCCCGGCTTTTTACATTCGGTGTTACCCTTCACCTATATAAGTTGCTCTCCCTAATTAACGAGCCCCATTTGCCCAAGGGAGCTAAAGATGAATGTAATGGTTTTGACTGGAATTTGAACTCGTGCACTACGATTCCAGAGCCAGAGCTTCTACCAATGCTCCACCATCGCTGCCCAGGGCAGTAGCAAGTGTATTTTTAGGGAAAAAAAATATTGCTACAACCCTATTGATCCTTTGAACCCCGATTTATCAAATTTACCAAGTAGTCACTTGGAGTCAATATATTGGCGTGTCTTTTTTTAGCCTCATGTTATCAGGGCCAATATATCGGCCTCCTAGGGTCGAAAGAGTTAGTGACAAGTCCGTGACGAGCGGGCAAAGCCGAGTGATACTTTTACTATATCTCTAAAAATCTGTTTTGACAATGTCGATATTTATTTAGTTTTTCACACGTACAAACTTAATTATTATTCAATTCGTGAGTGTTAGGATCTACATTGGATCTTCATCTAATATTCTTTGTCCTTAAAGAATAGACAGAGAAAAGGAAAAAAAAATAAAGTCGTAGCGCACAATAATCGAAAAACAAATTACTTTGTAAAAAAAGATAGAAAAAAAAACAGACAAAAAAACCCTCAAACGACCAAAGTGTGTAAATAAATAAAAAGTCAGTTAGGAATTGTAGAACTGGAAATTACAGAGTGATTTAATCCACGTGCAAAACGGACAATCGCACGCTTTATCTGTTTCGTGACAAGCGTATTAATGATTTAACTGTCACCGAAGGACGGCCATGAACATTGAACACATAATACGAGTTGCATCTGAAAAAGAAATAGGTTTGGGTTTGACACACATCCAAACTCTGGTTGATTATGGAGTAACAATTACAAAGACTTTGACAATATTCTTTTTAAAATATGCTTTATATTCTCTTTATATGCTGGAAATATTCTTTTTAAAATATACTTTATATTCTCTTTATCTGCTGGAAATATTATTTTTAAAATGTGCTTTATATTCTCTTGATATGCTGGAAATATTCTTTTTAAAATGTGTTTTATATTCTCTTTATATGCTGGAAATATTATTTTAAAAATATACTTTATATTCTCTTTATATGCTGGAAATATTCTTTTTAAAATATACTTTATATTTTCTTTATATGCTGGAAATATTATTTTAAAAATATACTTTATATTCTCTTGATATGCTGGAAATATTCTTTTTAAAATATACTTTATATTCTCTTGATATGCTGGAAATATTCTTTTTAAAATAGGTTTTATATTCTCTTAATATTCTGGAAATATTCTTTTTAAGATATGTTTTATATTCTCTTGATATGCTGGAAATATTCTTCAAGCATATGCATAAGAATATGCTTTTTTTCTCTCAGGAATATTCTTTTTAAAAAATAAAATGCTTTTATATCTCGGGAATACTCTTTTTTTGTTTTCAAGTGTATGGTTTTTGTTAAAAGAATGTTCCTTATTTTCTTTAAAAGAAAGAACGTGCTTTCCGTTAAAAGGATACCCTTTTTCTTTTTTTAAGAATATGCTTTTTGTTAAAACAATATTCTATATGCAAAATGTATTCAAAATATTGTATTTTACCAATCTTATTTATTCTATCTCTAACATTTAATATCTTTATTTGGTCTGTTTTTTTTTAAAGTTACATCCTGTTTTTGAGAAAAGGTCTTAGTGGGAAGGCAGTCGAACCTAGGAATCGTAATATGCAAGTTCGAAACCTAGTACTTCTATTTACGTTCACAATTGGACTAATACTCCTGGGAAAAGTATGGGTCTCCACATTTCCTTTAGTTAGGGGTTAAATAGGGGCTAAATCTTCGAATAAAAAAATAACGTTTAATAAAAAATACTGTTCTCGAAATTAAATTGCATAAAAAGGTTTATATATCGTTAAACAAAGAACCAAACGAATCGAAAGGAAATTAAATCTATTTTTGAATCTTATGACTAGACTTTTAACCTCCTAAACCATTTCTGTTTGAATTGGGCTGCGAAGGTGGAGCATTGGTAAAAGCTCGCGCTCTGAAATCGTAGTACGCGAGTTCAAACCCCATTCAAACCATTGCATTTACCTTAAAAATGCCCTTGTGCCAAACTTGGTTGGTGCTGCTCAACAAGTAAATATAATAAAAGCAGACATTTTGGATTTTTAATATTTATATAAAATAGTAAACTGCGAAGTTGGAGCATTGGTAAAAGCTCAGGCTTTGGTATCGTAGTAGGCGAGTTTTGTAAAGTTATGAAGTTGTTAATAGTTGTTATTTGTCGCTCATCTATTGCTGTGCGTCGTATCGTCTTCGGGCCGATCTCACACTCGCACCGATGGACGGTCGTTCTTGGCCGGCAGGGTTCGAACTGGAAATCTGAAAAGAGCTACTTACTATTGAGATGTTCGTTCGTTGTTCAGAGCCCTTTCAGACTCCAGGAAAGAGTCTTCTCCCTGCGGTCCATCTCCGTGTTGGTCTCCAAAGTTGTTAGCTGGAATGAAGATGATTTACAACACGAAGATGGACTTTTTTGCTTAACCATTTATTGCCAAGTGCACTCTTTCAGACTTTTAGCCCAACTCTGAATTCAGACGTGGCGATGCTGTCTTATATACTCAGTGTGACGTCAACTAGCGACACCGACAGACACATCATCAGGCCCATATTGCTACAGTTTAAACCCCAGTCAATACCATTTCATTCACCTTTATTTTAATGCCGAGAACAATTACTTTTGATAAACATTATTTTATGACGGCATATCAACCTTTTTAGGTCATTTTGATGCCGAGTACAATTACTTTTGATTTAATTTGATTTGATGGACATTTTTTTATTCACACAGTTTTTTTTTTTTTTTATTAATAACTGAAATTTTACTATATAAGATGGAAAAATGGTGATTCATACCTTTTCCCAAAGGTATTGGTCAACATGTCAACGTAGACTTGGATTCGAACTCGCGTATTACGATTCCGAAGTGTGATTGCCTATCCACTGGACTATCTCGAACTCCCAAAGTGTAAAAAAAACACAACCAAGAGTGTAAACTAAAAGAGATAAATTGTAGTTATATTTAAATAATAAAAGAAAACCGTGTTTGTCTTATATTATAAACAGAAAAGAAAATAATAGAAAATTTAGAAAAAATACTGAAATAATAGTAAAAAGAAAAATTGTTAAAAATACCTGAAAATGGCGTACATATATCTAGACTCTTATTTGTAAACAAAACTAGTAAAAAATATTTCCGATATTTCCATAAGAAAAACTGATAATTTTTGGATTAAAAAAAGAAAAAAACAAAACAAAACAAAAAAACAAAACAAAACAGTTCTTGTTTTTGTTTTGCCTAACAAAGATTTTGATAAAAAATTTCTTTTCTCGGTATTTTTCATGATTTTTTAAAGCTGAAAACAAACAGTTTACAAACGTTTGTTAAAAAAGAGTCGGAGTTGGGTTTGCCAAAAACAGCGCAGAAAGAGAGGAGTAATTTTAAGGCAGTTGATATGAGCATAGATCTAGGATATCAACCCCAAATTGGAAGAGTTCGATTAAAAAAAAAAAGAAAAAGAAATGAAAAATGCATTTAAATACAACTCATTGGAAATTATTATTATTATCATTATTATTATTATTATTATTATTATTATTATTATTATTATTACTATTATTATTTTTTAGGTTCTAGGATTGAGTACATTTTTTTATTATCTCTGCCGTCCTTATATGTGCAATTTGTCTGCCGTTGATCCTAATGTCAGTTAGTCGTCCAATCAGATCTTTTAGAAATGTTCCTAACGCTCCAATGATGATTAGTGTTACTGTTGTCTTCATCTTCCAGATTTTTCTTAGTTCCTTGGCTAATTTCTGAAATTTGTCGATTTTCTCTTTCTTTGATTTCTACCCTGTGGTCTACCGGGACAGCAAAATCTGCAATTTTGCAGTTCTTTTCTTTTTTGTCGATGATTACCAGGTCTGGTCTTATCGCTTGTATTGGTGTGTCCGTTTGGATATTGAAATGCCAAAGGATTTTGTGGCTTTCATTTTCTTGCACAACTTCAGGTTTGTGCATAAACCCCTTTTCCAAGTGTCTTAGTTGGTATCTTTTGCAAAGGTTCCAATGGATTACTTTTCCTAACGAGTCGTGTTGGTTTTTATATTACTTCTGTGCGAGTTTAGAGCATCCACTTACGAGGTGTGTGATTGTTTCTTCTCGCTGTCCACGTAGTCTGCATTTGCTGTTCTGGCTCTTGTCAATATTTGCTTTAATATAACTATATTAAAGCAAATATTGACAAGATCCAGTGCGTTATCTGAGTGCGTTATCTTGCGCAGCAATTACGAGTGATTCTGTTTCTCTAGGCAGGTATCCTTTCCGGAGCCACGCACATATGTTGGAGTATGTAATTTCATTTGTCTGTCTTAAGAATTCTCCATTATTATTATTATTATTATTAATATTATTATATTATTGTTATTATTATTATTAATATCATTGTTATTATTATTATTATCATTATCATTATTATTATCATTATTATTGTTATTGTTATTATTAATATTGGTATTAATATTGTCAATATTATCCTTATTATCATCATTATTATCATTATCATCATTATTATTATCATCATTATTATTATCATTAGTGTTATTATCATTTCATTATTATTATTATTGTTATTATTATCCTTATTATCATCATTATTATCATTATAATTTTTATCATTATTATTATAAAAATTCTTATTGTTATCATTTTTATCATAATTATTATTAATTGTTATTATTATTATTTTTATTATTATCATTACTGTTATTATTTTATTATTATCATAATTATTATTTTATTATTATTACAATTGTTATCACTATTATTATTATTATTATTATTATTATTATTATTATTATTATTATTATTATTATCATGGTTATTGTTGTGTCTCCAATTGGTCAGACCAATGTTAATCCATTTACTTCATTTATTGATTGTAAATCTTCTTTTCTCTTTGAAGATGTTTCTTAATCTTATTTATTTATTCATCAATTTTCTGGCTCTGCTTTATTCAATTTTACTTTCCATTTTTCCTAACATAGATATCACTTGGTTGCTTTCGAAAAGAACACATGAAAACACAATGCTTATTAGATAGGTATTATTAGATCTATGCATTACTTGGCTTTTGTCGTCTTCCTTTCATTCTATTTCCACACTCTATACAATGACAACTGACAAGGAATATAAAATTGAAATTAAGGATTATTTATTGGGCTTTTATTTTGGTTGGACATTTTAGTTTTTTGCTTTTTAATTTATGCTCTTGTCCAAAGGAGCATTCGTAAAAGTCTAGCCTTTAAAGGCACATGCGTAAAAGTTTAGCCTTTAAATGTGCGTGTATATTTCTTTATTTGGGTGCTTAGATCTCTCTCTCTCTATCTATCTCTTTCACTCTCTCTTTCTATCTTTCTCTCTCTATCTCTATATTCCTATCTCTCTCTATCTTTCTCTCTGTCTATCTCTACCTCTCTCCCCCTCTCTCTCTATCTCTCTGTCTCTGTCTCTCTGTCTCTGTCTCTCTGTCTGTCTTTCTGTCTCTCTCTCTCTCTATATATATATATATCTTTCTCTAACTCTCTCTCCTTTTTCTCTCTCGATATATTTATTCATTTCTGTCTCTCTCCCCCTCTCTCTCCCTCTCTCTAACTCTCTCTGTCTGTCTGTGTCTCTCTCTCTGTGTTTATGTGCGTGTTTATGTGTGTGTATAGATGAGCCCGTCTTTTCATCGAACTCTTCTCATGAATTCCTTATTCCCTTTCCCAATTCATTACGTGTTTATTATGTGTGTGTACTTGCATGCTTTTTATTTCTTATTTCATCTTATGCACCTCCTACGTCGACCACGTGACCAATGAGATGGTTCCCAGACGGGTTGGAATAGAACGCCAATTCTTAAGGACAATTCAAAGACAGCAACTGAAGTTCCTTAGCCATTCAATATGGAAAGAAGCTCTTGAAGATCTGAGCTTCAGTGGAAAATTCAAAGGAAAGCACCAATTCTTAAGGACAATTCAAAGAAGCAACTGAAGTTCCTTAGCCATTCAATACGGAAAGAAGCTCTTGAAGATCTGAGCCTCAGTGGGAAATTCAAAGGAAAGCACCAATTCTTAAGGACAATTCAAAGAAGCAACTGAAGTTCCTTAGCCATTCAATATGGAAAGAAGCTCTTGAAGATCTGAGCCTCAGTGGGAAATTCAAAGGAAAGCACCAACTCTTAAGGACAATTCAAAGACAGCAACTGAAGTTCCTTAGCCATTCAATACGGAAAGAAGCTCTTGAAGATCTGAGCCTCAGTGGGAAATTCGAAGGAAAGCACCAACTCTTAAGGACAATTCAAAGACGGCAACTGAAGTTCCTTGGCCATTCAATACGGAAAGAAGCTCTTGAAGATCTGAGCCTCAGTGGGAAATTCAAAGGAAAGCGCCAACTCCTAAGGACAATTCAAAGACAGCAACTGAAGTTCCTTGGCCATTCAATACGGAAAGAAGCTCTTGAAGATCTGAGCCTCAGTGGGAAATTCAAAGGAA
>JAUZSX010318235.1:0-11836 GCA_034780655.1 Idiosepius hallami | reverse complement strand
GGTGTTACCCTTCACCTAGATGAACTGCTCTCCCGAGCTAACGAGCCCCATCCGCCCGAGGCTGCTAAAGTGAAAGTTATGGTTTTGACTGGGATTAGAACTCGCGTAACACGATCTCACAGCCCGAGCTTTTACCAATGCTCCACCGTCGATGCCAATTATGAACTTATATGTAATGACTGGGATTCAAACTTGTGTACTACAATCCTGAAGTTTGACTACCTACCCACTGTGCTAAATGGGCTTCCTCATCCAAGTTGTAGATTAAGGTTGAAATAATGAATTAATTAATGCAACTAAATTTTGCTTGGGAAAAGTTACAGAAACTGTTCTAATTATTTCATAAACAATATTTTAAAAATATTCCTTTCACCACTTTTACAGGGATTTCTTTTTTCCTCTAGTGACAAGACAATCTGTTGTTTTTGATTTTTATTCACAACATGAAATTGTTAAATTGACAAAAAGGTTTTGTCTATGTAAATAATGTTTGTTTTTTTATCAGGTCAGATGGTTGGTTGACTTATATTTTCAATTTCCTGCTTGTGATGTTAAATTTTTTCTTTCTTTCAAAATATTGAAAACAATTAAAATTTTTAGTTGTTTGCTAGTAGTTAGTGGCTGTCTAAGAGTTTTTTACCCTCAGATAAAAATATACAATAGGCTCTTTCCCCTTTGTTTTTATGATGAAATGCCACATGTAGAGGCTGTGCAGTGGGTGACCTGTGTACATTGGCTTAACTATATTTGGTAGTCAGCTATTAGACAGACATTATGAAGTGCAGGCAAAGCAGAGTGACCTGACTCAGGATGCATGTATTAGAGTGTATAACAAGGATATTTTTGATAGTTTCATTAGAATCAAGACGGGCCCCATTGCAGTGCTGGGCCTTCGGACATGGTCCTATTGATTAATTGCTCAGTCCGACCCTGCTATCAGCATTACCCAGCCTTGATCGCCGTGAATGGGGAGGTCTTTTGATACTTCTTTTCTGCTTATTTTGATCTCTATGTTTTTTATAATTCCAACATTATTTTCTTTTAAAGAAAAAAACCTGCCATAAATTTTTTTCTTTAGACCAAAACTTGGCAAATTAGTTTGGTACAGACTGTTGTTCAGACACTCAAAATCACTTTTAAACATATGCTAGCAATATTACCCAGCATCGCTCGGACTCCAGGGGTTGCTTTGGTACTCTTTTTGTACTGTGTTTTTGTTGTAATTACATTTTTTAAATACATGATGGTTAACAGTTTTGCTCATTGCCATGGAATGCTAAAAAGAGTGTTTTATTTCTGTTTATAAATAAATGTATTATAAACATCTTATAAATGTTTATAAATTCCTACATTCTTTCAATGCTAAAAAGACAGACTTTTATTTCCTATGATAGATGAAATTAATGGTAAAATATTTTTGCAATATACATATTATTGTTTAATTATTATCCATGAGTTCTATAAGTAAATTGGTTTGTCTACCAGAGTTCTTCCACATGTGATGGTAAATTCATTTTACTTCAAAGTCTTTTGGGATAACACGCTCAAAGAGTCACCCGACCCCTGTACTGCAAGAACTATTTTTGTTCTAATCTCCTTAAGAAAGGTATGAATACCTGCATTATTGCCATCAGCTAAATCATTACAACTGTTTATTTTCTTTAATAGTAGGAATTAAATGTCCGATTTAGAACTGATACTTTAATGTACAATATCATAAACAAGCCTACCACGGGGTTGGTTTTTAAGACTGAAATCACTAGATAAAATCTTTCAAACCATTGGCGCACCTACTAAGATGAGGACAAAAGTTCGAATAAAATTATTCCATCGGTGCACAGTTGACCATATTCTCAGCAAACACCATTAATGTTTCCAGACGTCTGATAGGTATTTGTCACACAATGGAATTTATAGACATAAACAGCACAATGAATTATCCACGAGTTCAAGGATGTTGATTTAAAATATCTAAATCATGAAATTATATTTTGCCCTGAATTGCATCTGCAAGGTGATAAAGTTAGGGTTAAATGGTCTGAAATTATGAATTTAAAATAGAAATATGTGAAAGTTATAAGTCTACAAAGATGTGATTAATAGAATCAGACATTTCATACTTAATGACCTAATTATTGGCCAAAATTCGCCTAAAAATGCTAATATGTCATTGAACTAAATAACCCAGCCCTAGTAGCAAATACAATAAGGTTGCGTCTATTTCACTTGGTTTTGACTTTTATATTTCATAAATTCCATTTAGAAAAAAAACCTTAATTTATTTTTTTAAAAAGATATTGAAAACAAATAATACCTATTTGAATTGAGTGTGTCATGCGTTCTCAAGGGTGTGTTGTTTGAAGGACATAGAAATAAACAATGACACACAATTAGTTTTGAAATGTGTCTAGTTCCGCCCAACGATGTCACTTTAATCTCAAATACTTTCTTATTTCTTGTTTGATAGCACGTTTTCTTTTTGACCGAGACTCCATTCATGTTATTTAGCACTTATTGTCCATATTTTCATACATTGCTGTTCAGTAATATAAAAAGAACTATTATTTTAAACAACTATTTTATGGACTGTTGTCCTTATCTTTATTATTGTTATATTCACAACATTTTGGACAATAAACCCATTGGCTGTCCTCAGGGAATCTTTCTCGGGAACCTTCTTGTCGTAATTTGAAGTTCCAGAACTTCGAGCTTAACCCTTTATTTAAGCCACTGAGGTAGCCTGCTCTGGTTCTGCTAACCATGACCAGGTAAAGTGTTGACTTGTTTGGGATTTTTAGCCATTACTAGGTTTGAGTGGGATCGAAACCTTTCCCTTTATCTGATGTTTACTTTCAATATAACAATGATAAGGATGAAGACAACAGCCTTGAAAATAGTTGTACAAATTAAAAGGCCTATCCGAAAGATTCTGAAAAACTATATTATTTTAGATCTGGGTTTTAATTTTATTACAGCCTTTTGTCATCATTTGTACTTTTTTAATTGTTTTCTCACTACATTTTGGCCATTTTCACCTCTGTGCGTCTTCAGGTAATTAACCCCGACCATGGATAGGAATACCAAGTCTTGTAACCATATCCCCAGTAATCACGAAGGCTGTTTATAATCATATCACATAGAAGACACCGTTTTCTGCTAGACCACTGAAGTTAAGCAGCGTACAGCCTGTTCAGTATTTAGATGGTGACCACTTAAGAATATTAGGTACTGTGCGAGAGCATGTAACAAACCTGCACGCAGTGCCCATGCTACTCCTTTGAGCAAGCCAATTGTTACACCATGCACATCACTGTGCTCATCTGATTGGACTGAGTGCTGGTGGGTCGGTAAGATATGAATGATTGAATAGGACTGTGACAATATGGTTTTATTAAATAATGTTCTTGTCATTACTTGACTATTTTGCGATTTTACCATTTCTTTTAATCCTGTAGTGATTAATAACATCTACAGAATTAAAAGAAACGGTAAAATCGCCGAATAGTCAAGTTTGTGACGTGTATTTTCTTCAATAAAAGCATATTGTCGCAGCTCTAGTAATCACTGCCTCCTATACTTGTTGCCTATCGCAGTACATTTTTGACTGAGTAAACCATTGGCCGACTTGGAGAGAAATTGAAACTGCTATCCATCTGACAACGCTCACCTGGAACTGTAGAGATTCCAATGGCTCTATCTGCTGTGCTATTGGCCTTGAAGGGTCATCAAGGTTGAAATTTTTGGCATTATAAATCCAATTATTTGTTCTCCTTAGTCAGGTCCATATTGAATTTTCAATTGTATTTATTTATTTAGATATGAGGCTTCATAATCTGAGTATTAATTTTATTGCAGAGTTTTTGTCCTCATCTAAGTAGTTTTTGTTGCTTTTTCACTGTGTTTCGGCCAATTACACCTTTGGCCATCTTCAGGTGATTATCCATGACCTTTAAGATTTGTTTGGCCTAAATTAGTAATTAGGCATTTATCAAAATTACAAACTGGACTTGTATATATTACAGAATTTACAAAAAGATTTTTGGAGCAGACCTGTTTATTATTCTGAGGACAACACTAAAGATGAGAGTAGAAGTCCAAATAACTTGAAGCGTTGTTTATACAACATTAAAAAATAAATACAAAATCTTGGGGAAGTCCACTTGAGACAGTGAGTACCTACTTGGACCTTGAATCATAATACGCAAGGTTGAATCCTAGTGGTTCTGTTTGTGTTTCTAATTGGTCTAATGCCCTGAATCACCCCATTCCCTCCAGCTATGGATTGAATGGTGCATAATGTGTTATTCTACAAAAAAGAATGTTTATCAAAACAATTGATATTCATCAATATCAGCCTTCAGCTAAATGAGTTACTTCTCATGAGTTGATTTGTTCTCCCAAGTTAATGAGCCTCATCTGCTCGAGACAAATGAAAGTGAATGTGATGATTTTGACTGGGACTTGAACTCATGTAATACAAATCCAGAGTCCTAACTTTTACCACTGCTCCACTCTCTCTGCCCAATTTATTGAATAAATAGGAATTGACTTGGAAATTATTTTTTGATTTTATAACAAAAAAAGTAAAGCTCTAAACTATTGCTCGGCAAAGGGGTCAATATCGACCTCCTGAGGTTGATGGGGTTATCAAAGAGGTCAATGATAGTCTAGAAGTTGAAAAGGAGTTGATAGACTCGTCAAATGATTTTTCAATTAGTAAAGCATTTATAAAAATAAAAGGGTCCCCTTTACTTTTGATTTTGTAATCGTCTGCAGTATGTAAGTCTTTATATATTTTTCAGTTGATGCGCATCAACCAACCTTTTAGGTCCCCCGATTTATCAGAGAGAGACCATTGTTTTCAGTGACAAAAGTCCATCCGTGCCTCCGGACTATTGCTGAAAAAGCGTACATCATTTTTTTCTTAAATTTTGCCACAAGTTGTATTTTTATATTTAGATGTATATGTGATGTGCAAAAAAAAATTTATTATGAAAATTCTTGTTGCATCCCCAGGGGCCTAAAATGAGTCAAAAACACACAAAAATGGACAAGAATGATACTTTTTGCCCCATAATGTTTGAACCATCCATTAGATTTTTCTGAAACTTGGCCAAAATGTGTAGGGAATTGTCACGTCACAAATATAAATTCAGTATTTTTGAACATGACAAAATTTGGTTTGCATACCCCTGGGCTAAAACACCCTTTTTGTGGGCTATTTAAAGTTTCTGTTTAAAATATCATTTTGAATGTCTTTTTTTATGCTCCATTCACTCATTTTTGCATTGTGCACTCATGGGAACCATGCATGCCTTCCACTTGTTTCTGTTGTTGTGTCGTGTTATTGTTGTATTCATATTGTTTAATGTTTGTGTGTTTCTTTGAGTTGCTTTGGTTCAAATATTTCTTTCTTTTTAACATTCGTTTTTGTGTTCATGTCAGGGTTAACCAATTTATGGGATTAAGTGTTATTGTATCGTTCACGATAGAACAACTATTAAACCCATTACACTAAATAAAACAAGTTGAAATCGATTTTTAAAGTTTGAAAATAAACTTTATTTTAACAAAGAAAAATAACATGAGAGGATGGATCAAAGTTCGAAATCCTACTTGTTGGGCAGGGAAAGTTCTATCCTTTTTATTGACAATAGTTGGCTCATAAATTTCGGCGGAAAATTGTCTTATTATCGTTTGCTGTAGCTGGATGAGAGCCATATTAGGAATTGGCATACATTGGTAAGGGAAAATATATTCATTTTCAAAAAAGGATTATTTGCATGAATTAAAACCTTTCTTATCTGCTTCTTTCTTTATGCAAAAATGAAAATATTTTTCTGATTTTGATTTTTTATAAAAAAATATTTTTTTACTAAAATTGTGGCTAATCGCCACCACACGCCACACAGCAGAATAAACGGTATTGAATTTCTAAGAAATTCCGATAAATAAGTTTTTGTGTGTTTGGGAAAAATTCGATAAAAATATTTTAAACGCATGATGAATTTCCTCCTACGATTGGTATTGCTTAAAGAAAAGAAAAAAAAATAAAAGCTAAAATTAGAACTAATCGTAATTGATGGGTTGGTATATTTTTTTTTATCAAGATATTATAATTATTATTTTTTCTTAGCACCTCATATTTCATTTCTGCTTTTTTTTTTTTACGTCAAATAAGTAAATTAAAAACCCTTCATCATGGACACGCTGGCGCTGGCCGTAGGCTGTGTGTATACACCTTTGTTGGTGGTTAGAGCTGGTGGGTAAGAAACAAGAATTACGATTGACGTACGTACGTGGATAACAGTGAATAGTCAAGAAGTGAAAAAAAATTAAAGAGGGAGAGAAAAGAAGCAATTTTATTATGGGTCAATGCTTTTTCTTTCTTCGCGTATTTTTTTTTTTTTTTTGTTACTTCCCCTCCTATTTGTATTTATTTACAAACAAGTAGGGGGAAGTGGAGGCTTTCTCTCGGTTCAGTTAAATTATTTGGGGTTTTCAGTTCTTTTTAGTTTGTTTCAACCCAGTTGAGACGAAGAATGTTGTTTTGGATTATATGAGCCTTTAAAATTTGAGGAAAAAAAAAAACTTTTAATCAACACAAACTCATTATTTACTTTAACAACCACGATTAATTATTTTTAAAGATAAAGAAAAGTTAATTTTAAAAAGGTTTTGATTAAGTTTTTGTTGATAGACTAGTATCTAAAGTTAAAGTTACCAGGTAGTAGCCTAGCCTCCTATCCAAAAAAGCCAACCCATCAGCGGACAGACAGCCGAGCCCAGAAAGCCCACAAGAAGCACCCAACCCTCCACAATGCCATCCCATTCACTCATTCAACATTAGTTTGAAACTATTGCTTTTGTTTACATTAGAGAACATTAACAAGTTCAGCTATTTTATTTTACCTGTGACTACTACCGCCAGGGAAAAAGTTTGAATCTATTTACTATATGTATGTATGTATTAAAAACACACACACACACACACACGTAAAACAAAAACAGATTGCTGGAGGGCACAGTCAGTAAAGCAAAGCAGGGCAGGAGGACAGTCAGGACACTTAAACTAACATTTCCTTCTTTAAAAAAAAGAAAAAAAATCAATTTTGTCCATATTTAAAACTTCAAAATAATAAGTTTTAAAAACAAAACATGCCGTGTGCCGGCCCCTGTGCAAATCCAAATATGATGTACCTTTCCGTAGACCCCGAGGTAAGTTAACAGAACGAACGAAAAAAACTAACTGAAACTCAAACTTAACTAAAACATACTTTAGAAGTGTGTTTTTTTTTTATCGATTTTATGGATTTATTTATTCAAACAACAAAATCAAAATCACTATTTTTTTCTTTCTTCTTTAAATCAACGAAAAAAAAACCACTTAGCAACAACAAATCACGGTAGGCTGTTTTGTTGAGGATTCTTAGGGCTGTTTGGTTGTTAACTTGCTTAAAAAATGAACGAATTGATTATTGAATCTAATAAATTTTAAGATAAACTAACTGAAATAATAATGATAAATTAAACTCGTATTCAGAGAAAAAAAAAGCTGTTTTTGTTAATCTTTTGGACAATGGTGACTTAACAAAATGACCAAAACTCTAATCAATCAATAATCAATCAATCAATCAGCCATTGGGTTGGGTCGAAATATAAGGATATCTTCTTTTTGCCTTACGTCGCTAGGATTGATATTGGCCCTTTAGGAGTGGGGATCCAAAGTTTTAAACCCAAAACACTAAATCGTAAAAATTAGATTTAGGAATGTATTCTATTTCAAACTAACCATAACAAGCAACAACAAAAAACAAGCAAGAAAGGGTTTTGTTTGGTTGATGGTTGTTGGTTGTCAAAAACATACTGAAACAATGAAACATTAAACAAAAATTTTCGAGTCATTGTAAAGTTTTTACACGTAAATTTTAATTTTATAATAATAATAATGATAATAATTATAATTATAATAATAGTGTTCTTTTGTCGAAAGTTATGGAAAATAAAAGTTAAAAAGCACCACCACCACCACCAAACTAAACACACGACGGACGACCGTAACAACAAACAACCAGTGGTTGTTACAACCACACATTTGATGAGATTAGTGGGCGTGCGTGGAGGCTGTTTTAATTTTTTATGTTTTCTAAATCTTTTTAATTTAAGACAAAATCCTCAATTAGGGGTGCCAAATGGTTTCCTGGCTTGCTTCGCAGTAGATATTGTAATGGGGAAAAAAAGTGAATAAAATAAATATTAGGATTAAACTGGAAATTTCAACTTGAATTTTGAAATATCGATACGATCAACCCTTTCTCTCTCTCCCTCTCTCCCCCCTCTCTCTATTGGTTGCCCCAAAAGTTCATAAACACAAATGATCTGTATTTTGAGGAATAATTTTTCTTATTATCTGGCAAGTAAAATTTTAATTTTTTTGCCAGAGTTTACGAACTTTTGGGACAACCTAAATGTCTCATCCCTGAAAAAAAATTAGGTGTGTCTTATAAGGTTTAAGAAACACTGTATGTAAAAGAGGTTTGGTATAATGGTGGTGGTTGGTGTGACCTACATACCATATAACTTACTATAGAATTCCAATGCTTTAGAATCCAATACTTTGGAACTTTCTTGAGATTGTTCTTATAATACTTTGAAGTCATCCATTACTTTGAACTATATAAAAAGTATAGATTTGGAATCCAATCGTTTGGAACCTGCTTTATATAAATCTTCTAATACTTTGGACTCCTCATTTACTTTGGATTAAGTAAAAACTACAAATTTACAACTGGTTATTTAATTTAGCATGTACTATTCATAATACCGTTAGTTTAATGGACCTAAATGTCTAAGTACATTAGTTCAGTAAACTAAACAGAAAAATACGGTCAAGTCAGATTGGAGTTAGTTCTCATCAGATCCTCGAAGTTAAGCAACACTGAGCCTAGTCAGTGGTTAGATGGGTAACCATTTAAGAATATCAGGTACTGTACTGTACCAGGGCAAGTAACAAACTGGCATGCGATGCCCCTGATACTCCTTTCAAAGAAACCAATTGTTACACCATGCACATTACTGTGTGGTAAGATAGGAATGAATGAACAGAAAAATATGAATAAAATACTGGAAACTGAGCCCAAAAACATTTAATACATTTATTGTAGACCAACAAACATATAAAACTACACAAAGTACAATACAGAGAATCAAAATTTGTCAAAACTCTCCAACTGGTGGAATTTAAGTTCTTTATTTCACCACACAGTGAGAATCAAAATTCTCCCCTTGTTGAAAGGGGTCTGGGACATGTCTGCCCAAGGCCAAGCCTATCAAGGAATTACCTTAGGGCAAGATTACTCCTTTTCAGTGACCTCTCTTTTTTAGTCCACCACAACACCAATCTATCTATCGTTTGTTTGTTAACCCTTATGCATATGTAAACTAATGCTATAAAACAGGAAAAAAGCTGGTTATTAAAATATTCACAATATTTTACATGTAAATATACACCTTGTTTTCTAACTGTCACTTAATTTTTAGTTTAAATGTTTACATGTTAATAATTACCATAAGTTCTATGTTGTACGTTCCTAATGCATATATCATTTTGCTAAGATTTTTAATTGTTATAAACTTAGTGTTGTAGACCAGCATTAGGTGAAAACATTAACATGACAACTGGGGTGAGAATTGAATATTAATTTATATCAACTGAAGAGAGTTAGTGTATGAAGAAGGGTTAGTTTGGTTGGCTGTTGTTTCGACACAACCTGAGGTAACTCTAAGTAAGCGCTTCAGGCTCACTGAATATATGTCTAATAGAGGAGTCCATATTGAAGGATATCAGGGTGTCCCTATAACACTTACAAATTTTATGTCTAAAGTATGGAGGACTCAAAATCAGGGTTAGACTGGGCCATCGGTCAATCAGACCTTCAAATATTATTTGTGTTTATTATCCTTATTTCATTTTTTAATGCAAATTTATTAGAATTTTTTTTATAATTATTGTACTAAAATTGTTATAATTGTTTTATCGTATGGGTATTTTAGTAAGTACCATGATTCTGTTTTATTGGGATTTGTACAAAAGGACTTAAAAAGATGAAAATCTATTCAAAGATGAAGTCATTTTTTTTATGATGCTGTTTTCCTTTCTAGTTTAAAAAAATTGTTTCTTTGTTTCCAACCATAAAAATAAATGAGTTTGAATTGTAAAACAGCATCAAAAAAGACATTAATTTTGTTTAAACTTTGAATATCAAAAATTAATGTTATGCTGCCTTTGATTAAAGATAATTTTTATTGTGTTTTTGTTGAGAATAGGATGTGTTTGTCATCATGTGATTCTAGACACAACAAAACTTGTTTACAAAAAATGAATGAAAAGCCAAAGGGAATAAAAAAAAAAAAAACTGTTTATAACAATGAATATTATAACAACAAGTTTCTGAGTTGTGAATGGAACGCATTTGCAACTGATTTTTCCAAGTGGTGACTAAAAATGGAAAAGGTGCTTATCTTCAGATGACTGTTTAGTAACAAACAACCTTCCAGATACTTAGTAAAAAATGTCTTTTCTATCTTTATTTATTTATCTATTTTGTTTAATTAAACGAGCAAAGTCAAATTATTGAAACAATAAAAGGTTTAATAAAATAGAAAATAGAAATCAAACAATATACTCAATTTTGTTTAACAAGGCTGTTTAAAACAAGTCTAAAGAAATTCAAAAAAATTTTTATGAAGAAGAAAAAGTAGTCCAAAGTAAAATGGATTATACTTTCTTAAATAGTAACTAAGTTTTGAATTATTGGTTTATTCATAACATTACAGGAAAATAACATTTCTGCATAATACTTTTTTTTCTGATTGATTTTGCTATACATTATTTTAATAAATTATTTTTGATTTTTTTTTTTTCAATTTTTCAGACATCATTTATAAAGAGTCACAAACGCCAAGCGAGCGATCTCCAATTCAAGGAATTGATGCGCAGAGATGCACAGGCGGGAATGCACAAAGAGTTAAATAAATTGGTCCAAACGGCAGATCCAAATAATAGAGAAGTAAGTAATTAGGGCTTTGACAATATGGTTTTATTAAAGAATATTCTTGCCGTTACTTACCTATTTTGTGATTTTAGGATTTCTTTTAATTCTGTAATTATTTGTAGGGCTTTGACAATATGTCTTTTTAAAGAATATTCTTGTCTTTACTTGACTATTTTGTGATTTTACCATTGCTTTTAATTCTGTGGTTATTAGTAAGACTATTTTTATTAAACAATATTCTTGTTGCTACTTGACTATTTTGCGATATTACTATTGCTTTTAATTCTTTAGTTATTAGATTAATTGAATTATTCATTTAATAAAAGTTTTGAGGGAGCCTTATTATGTAGAAAAACAGTACTGTACATATGCAAATTTTGGTGATCTGAATGTATTTTATGTTAATTTTGACTTGTGTTATTGTAATTCCAAATTTTAAAACTTTGCAGTTATTTTTCCAGTTCAAAACCAATTAAAAAGTTTTCTCCAGTTCCAAATAACCCTTATATTAAATTTCAAGTGTTTTCCAAGTAGTTTGTTAAAGACAGCAACAGTCCAACTTTAACCCCTTGCCAGCTAAATTTATGACTAAAAACTGATTAAAAAGCTTTTCCAGGTCTGAATACCCTATATATGAAATTTTAAGACTCTAGACCCTAAACTGGCATAGTAGTTTGGTGGAGACTGATTGAACACATACACACACCCACACACAAATATTCACTTATATATATATATATATATATGGCATTTTCTTGGTCAAGCACCAACAAAAATTAGGC
>JAUZSX010318224.1:0-11837 GCA_034780655.1 Idiosepius hallami | reverse complement strand
AAAAACATGAAAGATAAAAAAAAAAAATTTGCAAAATAATAAAAATAGAACGTTATTTTATTGTTTCAAATGATGGCAATGTTCTATGTAAGCATATACAGGGTGTCCAATAAGTTGCTGTGCAGTAGAAAATAATGTCTTAATGCCAATGGAGGATATTTCCAGCATTTTCTTTAAGAAAACCCGTGAGTGTGATTAAATAAAACATTTTTATTGGTAAAAATTGTATTGTCTGAATGTTTTATAATAAAATTTACAGTATATTTGTTTTATTTAACTTTATCTATACCTATAGTGTACAGAAACTTTATGAACAACATGTATATATATATATTTTTAATTTAATGGAGTCTAAATCTTTACAGCGTATATTTTATGGAACTATTTCTTTTTTTTTTCCCAGAATTCCTTGCTGTTGTTTGTTTGTGTTTTTCGGCATATCAACCTTTTTAGGTCCTTTTATGCCAATGCCCCAAACAGTTTTTTTGGTTTTTTTTTAACACAATGTTTGCTATTTAACCCATAGCTGGAGGGAATGTGGGGATTCATATCTTTCCCAAGGCTACTAGTCCAATATGAAATGAACACAAATGGAACAACTTGATTCAAAATCGCGTACTACGATTCTGAAATCCAACTGATAACCCACTGGACCCAGTAGACCTCCCCATAATGCCAGGTTGACCCCCCCACCCCCAGTGCTGTTGATGTAAGAAAAACAATTATGACCCTTAGGATTGACAAATGGGCAAACCCTTAAAACAGGGCAAACGAAATGGGAGAAGAGATCTTCGCTAAAGTTCTGAATAACATACATACATATATACATACATACATAGATGAATAGGCAGCAAGTTGAAAAAGGGGGAGGAGCAGATTTGTTTTTGTATAAAAAATTAAAATTAATGTTAATGTTAGGTGGTAAGGGGAGATAATTCATTGCAATTTCCCTTCCACATAAAATAGCATAGTTTTCAGTTCATCTCGAAAAGCTCTGATCATACCAAGGAAAAGACCAGCTAGGGTGGGTTGTGGGGACATAAAATAGCAGTAACTGAGTAGGAGAAAAAAAATCTTGATGGGTGAAGCATGGTAAAAAAAAAAAAAATCCACCCCCCAATACTTTTTTTTTTTAAGTCTATTCCCGCAGCCAAGGGTGGGCTGCAATGGATGACTTCCTACGGTCCCCATAATCATAAAGCAACTCTTCACCATCTTTAATGTCACGAGAGGCAAGCAAGATCAAATATGGACGGCCCTTGATTCCAATGAGTTTGGTGTGACAATTGCCATTACGGCTATGGTTGATAAGGCGACCCAAGCGACCAGACTCATCAGTCGCATCCACACTAAGAAAAAAAAAAAAAAAAAAAAAAAAAAAAAAAAGAAAATTTATACAAATATCAAAATACATTTAAAAAGAAAAATTATTCAATATCAAAATATTTGAGTTAAAAAAAATAAATAGAATGCATTAGTTTTGAAACAACCCTCATATTTAAGTTAAAAAGAAAACAAAAATTAAAAAAACATGAAGATAATGAAAGGAACAGATAAAATACTGAGAGTAGTGATTGCAACAAATAAAACCAAGCATAAATACTTTTTATCTAATGAAGATCAGGGTATGCCTTCAAAGATTGGAACGACCCATTATATAGTGAGGGAGATAAAACCAGGCCATCAAAGGACAGCAAGGAGGTAAATCACTAATTCGCCTTAAATCCACAAATTATTACTTGCTACAAGACTGGAAGGACATAGCTCTTTCTTCACTACAATTGGATTATATTTATTATTATTGCCACTGCTAAAATATTTATTGGATCTCTTACCAATTGGATTAATTTCCTTTTCTTTTCTCTATATTATATTAAGAACCAATTTATTCAAAATCAAAGTCCTTCAAACAATCAAAACAGTCTATTAACTTACCAATAACTTTTACTGTTAAAGCTAAAATAATACATATAGCATCCAAAATTTGGATTGGCTGCATAGACACGTTCTCTGTCCTTTGCCGTTTTATGAGTAATGAGATCACCAGCATATTCTACTACAAACTCTCCTCGAGTAAACGAACGAGTGGCTATAACACCTCGACCTTTGCCATTAAAATCAACCACCTGGAAAAGAAATAAAATGAATGAAGGAATATGATTTCTAGTAGAACAGAAACTTTTTATAATGAAAGTATTTTTATAGTCAAGTTTTTTTTCGTAATAGATTTTTATAATAAAATTTACTCATTATAGTAATAAAAAAAGTCTTTTTTAAAACATATGATGGTAAATCAAAAAGTTTTAAGGTAAATGACAAACTTCTAAGTTATTATAGAGCAACAAAATTTTATCCCGAATTTCTCGATGGAAACATCGCTTGTAGAAGTGTATTGAGTTAGGTGGATATCTTAGGTAAAAAAAAAAAAACAATTTTGTAACTTTCATAGATAAAGTTTTTTTTCGTTTTTTTTTTCTTCAATTTGTCTCAGAACTTTTTCTATTTACCTCTGTATTGAGTTAGGTGGATCTTATATAGAAAAAATAATTTTGCAACTTCCATGAAATTTGTTCTTCAATTTGTCTCAGAACTTTTGGATTTGCCCTCTTAATAGTAAAAATATATGAAAAAAAAAAAGGAGAGAAAAGGAATAGGGGTAAAAAATAGGTAAAGATTAGGATCCTAAATTAATTTTTTTTTGGTCTCATAAACTTTGCCTATTTCCTTTTACCTTGCTTTTCTCTGTAAGGTATGCCAATTCCAGGAAAAAAAAGCACTTACCTTTAAACCATCCTCTCTTTTATCCAAAATGGCAGACTCAATATCATTATATTTTTTATCCTATAAAGAAACAAATACAGGAAAATTCATGAGAGACAGAGAAAAAAAAGTTTTCCAAATAAGCATATCAATAAGATGGGCAGCGACGGTGGAGCATTGGTAGAAGCTCGGGCTCTGGAATTGTATAACGCGAGTTCAAACTCCAATCAAAAACTATTGTATTCAATTTAGCTGCCTCGGGCAGATGGGGCTTGTTAACTCGGGAGAGCAGCTCATCTAGGTGAAGGTAACACTGAATGTAAAAGCCCGGGTAAGAACACGTAAAAATGGCCTTGTGCCAAACCTGGGTCGGTGCTCACCAAGTAACTATAATATACATATACAAATCGGATGTTTGTGGCTGTATGATACCCTACATCCTTTCGTCCATTTGAAAATAAAACCACAATAGTTATTAAAACAAAATATATTATATTTACTTAGTGAGCACCAACCCAAGTTTGGCACAGGGCCATTTTTACGTTCTCTTACCCGGGCTTTTTACATTCAGTGTTACCCTTCCCCGAGGTGAGATACTCTTCCGAGATAACGAGATTGCTAATGTGAAAGTAATGGTTTTGACTGAGATTCGAACTCGCATAATACGATTCCAGAACCCGAGCTTTTACCAATGATCCACTGCAGCTGCCTAAAACAAAGCAAAAATACTTAAATATTTCAAAAAAAAATTAAACAAAATATATAACTGCATAGCTCTTCAGAAAAAAAACTATAATATTTAAATAAAAATTATTCAAACCACTAAAATAAGCATATGTATGGTACTTCCTTTCTTTATAATAGGCTACTTTAACTACTTTAGAGAAAAAACATTATAAATGAATTTTGTATTAAAAAAAGTATTAGAAATATATTTGATAATAAAAAAAAACATGAATTTCTTTCCTATATATAAGCAGTGACAAGACCTCGGCTTACAGGCCAAGTTGGACAATACTTATAAAAATGAGATCGCCATGTTTTTATGAAACCCTACATCCTGTAGCAGTTTAGAAAATAAATCCAAAATAGGTTTTTTTTAACCTTGTTGTACGTAGAGCTCTTCAGAAACAGAAACTACAAAAAATTATTAAAACCACTAAAATTTGCATATGTACGGTACTGTCTTTCTTTAATAGGCATCATTAACTACCTCTCAAAAAACCTTTAAAAATGAATAGAAAAAGCATTAGAAATGTATTTAGTAGAGAAAAGCATTAGAATTGAATCTAGTATCAGAAAACATTAGAAAAAGATTTTCAGACTAAAATTTGCATAAGTACGATATTGCTATTCTAAGTATATCTCTACCCTCGCTACCATGTTTGTTTATGTTAAAGAACAGGATAAGAGGAATCAGATGGATCTTGTATTTTCATGAAGATATTTTTCTATAACTGAAAGAAATTGTCCGAAAGGCATTTTGAGCTTCTGTTTTAAAATTCAGAAAGCTAAAGTGGTTATCGGGGAAGCCAGCAAAGTTGTAGTCTTTTAAAAACACTATTGTTTTTCTTGAATACATTTACATTCAAATTGTTTCCACGGATTGTTATTTTTTCCTCTTTTTCTGTTTATTACTTAAATATTTTCTAGGCTTCAGTAAATGATAAGACTCGGAGAAAAATGGAAAGTCTAACACAACAGAAAAGAACTAGAAAAGAATTATGAAACATCTCCAAGCATAAAATGAAAGAAATATTGTGGAATTATATTATTAACTGGTTTAGTAACGTTAATGCTCTAAAACAGACTTCAAACTTTTAAAAGAAATCAAAAACCTCATACACAGATCGAAAAGAATGGTCATGCCACGTTAGAGACACCGTTTCCCGATAGATCACCGAAGTCAAGCAACGTAGAACCTGTTCAGTACTAAGATGGGTGAACACTTAGGGTGGTCGTCAGTATGTGGTATTATATTTACTTGGTAAGCACTATCCCAAGTGTGGCACAAGGCCTTTTTACGTGCTTTTACCTGGGCTTTTCCTATTCGGTGTTACTCTTCACCTAGATGAGATGCTCTCCCGAGTTAACGAGCCCCATCTGCCTGAGGCTGCTATAGTGAAAGTAATGGTTTTGACTGGGATTTGAACTCGCATAATACGATTCCAGAGCCCGAGCTTTTACAAATGCTCCACCATCGATGCCTCAGTATGTGGTATGATTAGTTGAATGCATTAAGAATTCGGACAGAAAGGCTTTACCCTTTCTCACAGCGACCAACTATGGTAAAGAAACTTTTTCGATTAAGGTTACCCCCTAAAAGGAGAACTGGGAGTCTCAGTTTAATCTACGATTGCAAAAAAAAAACTATAAAATAGGAAGATTAATCCAAGCCCGAACAGGCAAAGAGAGGTCTTCCTTCTCAACAACAACAGACCGGAAAATAAAAACTGGGGTATAACAGAGGATAAATTTCTTGTTTTACGGCATAGCAACCTTTTCCAATGCCGAGAAAAATCAGTTTTTGATAAAATTGCTTTTTATCAACATGTGGTGGTATCTCAAAAAGGTACCACCACTCTTACGGGAGGTGCAGCATGGGCTGGAGACGCACCACTGGCTACACGGTGTCCTGGGCCTAGTGGGCCATCGTTGGTCACAATGTACCATAATTCAATCTCCATAGCATTATTAGTCACGACGGACGCTTGTCCAAACAACAAACCAATTTCTTTTAATGACACTATGTGAAATATTTAACCCATAGCTGGAGGGAATGTGGGGATTCATACCTTTCCCAAGAGTATCGTTTCAATGATAAACGCAAATAAATGACAAGGATTCGAACTCACGTATTTTGATTCTAATTTTTGTACTATAAAAACCATTAGAAATGAAGTTAGTATTTAAAATGATAAGCATTAGAAATAAATTTAACATAAAAAACATTAACTACATTTCTATGTAGTAGGCTCCCTTAATTACCTTAGTAGCAAGTCCACCCAGACAAAGCCATGTAATACTTATAGTTTTATATAGGAACAAAATACCATACTTGTGTTAAATAACCCAAAATGGTTTATGTGCTGTTAATCAAACAATTAAACTAGTTTTATTATATTTAAAAAAGAAAAGTAGATTCAATATTATGCCGCAATATTCTATTCTTTTGGCTCTGACGTAGCAACAACAAAATCTTTGCACGTCTAAATAATTCTGTCAGTGCCAAAGCCATAGAACCAATTCAATCAGTTTTCCCCAAGGATTCTTTGCACTCGTCAATCGGTCTCTACATCAGAATTCTCTCGATAGATTCAGCCAATCTACATATTGAAATATTCCCATTGTTTCAACTTCAACGTGTCTACTGCCTGTGTCTTTGTTAGAGAAATAGATATAACAACACGCCAGAAAAAAATATTCGAATCAAAATTTATAAATAATTGTCGATAATTAAAATGAAAATTCAGCAAATAAATCTGTGTACGAGGAAGTCACCTGGGAGAGTGGTTTGGCCATCGGACTCTGGATTTGTAGTACACGTGTACGTAATGTTCATACAAAGTGCCGTGCTTAGCCACCTAGCGGTCCCGACACAGAATGCGCTTTGCATCACCCTTTTTCCTAAAAAAGCAAGTTGCGCCCCAACAAATACCACGTTTACATACATATACAAATATATATAGAGAGAGAGAGAAAAAGAAATATACAGAAAGATGGATTGATAGGTGCATATTTCAAGTTTGATAATGATTTTTTACTTAATTCGAATAATTAATTTGGTAATTTTTTTGAATTACTAAAGATCTGTGAAGCCAAGAATTCTTGCAATCTCTAGGGAGCTTGAAAACACCCCCCCCCGCACAATTGAGGGGTCGGCGGGGTATTGAGCACAGCCCTGTTAAAACAGTATGAAACTCCATACACTAATTCATTTTAATGCTTTTCTCTACTAAATTCATTTCTAATGGTCTATATTTTTATACTAAACTCATTTCTAATATTATTTTTATACCGAATACATTTCTAGTGCTTCTTACTACTACATTCAGTTCTAATGCTTTTCTCTAATAAATTCATTTCTGATGCTTTTTTGTACTAAACTCATTTGTCGTTCTTACATACTAAATTAATTTCTGATACCTTCCTCAATTAAATGTATTATGACCCTTTAAGAATATCAAACCTGCACGCGGTGCTCCTGCTACTCCTTTCAATAAAATTAATTGTTAAACTTCGCATATCACTGGTAACACTGTGATGACATATGAATGACTAAGGAAGCCTATAATATATGGAAATTTTGTTGATTGTTTTTAAATTTGGCACAAACGTTAAACATGATATAATTAAAAAAAAAAAAAGAAGTAACCTGGCAGATTTTTCGGGTTCCCTCTCTAGAAGGGTTTGAGGGGAAAATTGCTCAAAATGAGACTTTTGTGCTCCTTACAAAAAATTGATACCTTCGATATTTTACAAAACTCTCTGAAAAGTTGTAACTAAATGATTTCTATATAATTTTGTTTGTACTTCGGGATAACTCTTGGGTGTGCCCGAGGGCTTGCTTTAGGGCTAAAAAAAACACCTTTTTTTGGCTATTATCTCATATTTGCCCAAAATTTGATGTGTAAGTCAATATAGTAGTTTTGCATGATGCTGAATTGAAATGTTAAGTTCTGAAACTGCACAGTTTGTTCACTTTTACCAGATTTCGATGCCCCCCCCCTGGGGACTTTAGGGGTTAAATAGGGGCAGGTGCAAATACTGGACTTAATCATTTTATTTTCGTGCCTCGTTCACAGTGCACTTACTGAGAACCACGCATCCTTCACTTGTTTATTATATTTACATGGTGAGCAGCACCAACCAAGTTTGACACAAGGTCGTTTTTAAATAGGTATTATGCCAAAATAGTTACTGGTTGTAGAAATAATAAGTGACGTCATCGTATATTTCCTCCCTTATGGTATAAAAGAATTTCTCGTTGCCATAAAAAAATTTTTAATCGTTTAAAACACAGTGGAATATTCGTTGATAATTTCATTTTTAAATTAATAAAACCCAACAATTATATTCACATTTATCAAATTATAATAAATTTGAAAAACAGAATCGGGTCAGTATAGATGCTACACAGCTTTGTTCTTAAATACATTCGTAAAAAAATCTACAAAGTGGAACTTACAACTTTTAGACATAAATGTTAAGATTGATCAGAAAACAATGAGATTTCTTACATTTACTATATTTTTATTATACATAAAACAGTAAAAAATATCTATTCTGTAGAATCTACTAAGTTCATTACCAATGAATCATACGAATTTAATATAAATTAAAATTAAAAATAGGATGCCCACATAAATAGATAAAATTGCTTCTTTGAAAAATATATTAATTTCATTTCTTTTAATCAAATCAAACGTTTCATCTTTGTTCTATTTTCAACGATTTCTTTTTAATTTTGTAGATCACTCATAATAAAAGCAATTACGATTATTTTATAGGAAACAGAATAATGAGTCAATGTAAAGAAATAGAAGAAAAACAACAAAGAAGACTATCGTCGTAACCAATAACAGCAACAAGAAAAGAAGAAAAAGATAATGTTTTTTATTGCAAATTGATATCATTATTAAAAGTTGTTAAGACAAAAATCTATTAAGATAGAAAAAGGAGAAGAAAAAACAAGTGAAAAGAAAAAGAAAATAAACTGATTGAGCAATAGTTTCATTAATAAGCATGGCCGACGAAGTAGTAATTGAATTGTATTTAATAGAAAATACATGTCTGGCTAATAAGTCTTACAAAGAAACATGGAGACAGGATATGCAGAGACAGAGTTGCTGTGCACGTCACTTAGCTCAAAGTTTTCTCACTGATTGTACAGAAAAGTTTAGCTTATCAAAAAAGCCAGTGCATTAATTTGCAAATTATTCTTTCGAAAATTTTCAAAGGTTTCTGATTAAAAAACAAAAAAAAAACAAATGCAGACAAATGAAAGTAAAATCGATTATGAAACTTTCAAAGATCTAATTAGATTACTAATTAAGAGTATTGACTTATTTAGAACATCTGAAAGAGACGCGCGGGCATTAATTAATTATATCACAGCGAAATGACAGCGAACCTTGATTAGGAATTTAGGCCAGTGCAACAGGCCGACACACATTAGCTTAACTGTTCAAAGTCTATTGTAAAAATCTTTTGTTCTCCCCAAAATTCGTAAACATTTGCAAAACAATTGAAAATAACTGTCAACCTGATTAGAATCGGTTTAGTTCTATATGCCATCACTCATTAGGATAATTGTTCAAATTCTATTGTGTAAACATTACGCTGTCCCGAAAGTTCTTAAACACTTTGAAATGAAAATGACAGTGAATTAGATTAGAAATCGGGACAGTGCAACAGGCCAGTACTCATTAGGTTAACTATTCAACTATGTTCAAAGTCCATTGTATAAATATTAATTTGACTTTCAAAGTGTGCTACGTTTGATGCCGAACTGAACAACGGGATACCTAAAGCCGGCACTGCCTTTGGAAATCTCAGAAAAAAAGTCTGGAATAAGAGAGGAATCAAAACATCAACCAAGTAAAAGGTCTATTGCGCTGTTGTCCTTACCGCGCTTCTCTATCGTTGCGAGACTTGGACGCTATATTGCAAACATGAGAGACGAATCATCCATTTCCATATGAGATGCCTCCAAAACATCCTACGCATTCACTGGAAGGACAAAGATCAGGACACAGAGATTTCAAAGGGAGCAGGCATCCCCAGCATCCAAACAAAAATTCGTAAAGCGTAGGTGAGATGGGCAGGCCCCGTTGTCCGTGTGGATAATACGCGCATCCCGAAAACGTACGGAGAACTGGCTCAAGGAAAGCGCAAGTTGGGATGACAGAAGAAGCACTTCCGTGACAATTTAAAGGAGACGCTTGCAACAAATCGACCCTCCTGGTGCCATATGGTTGCAATGGGGTACTCGAAGTGGAAGAACAGCGGACCGGGCAGGCAGAGTTAAAGAGACTGATGAGAAAAGATAGAGGTCAATAACAATATCTTGGCCCCTACCCGCCTCTGTCCTACCTGTGGTAAAGGCTTTCTAGCCAATATTGGCCTCATCAGTCACTTACGAATACACAATTAAGTCAGGAAAATGGTTATCCTCGAATTAGAGGAACGAACAACTACAACTACTACTAATAATTTGATCTGAAAATTCGTAAATATTTGCAAAACAATTAAAAATGACAGTGAAACTAATTAAATATTAACTAAAAATATTAAGGGTATTAGTGTATTTTCGCACCTATGGGTGTTCATATGCAGTTTGGAATAACTATCACTAAATATGGCACTCATGGGTGTTCACATGCAGTATTATCATATTAAGTTGTCCCAAAACTTTGTCAACAATTCCAGACGAAAATGACAGTGAATCTGATAGGAAATTGGTTCAATTGGCCAGTACTCATTTGGATAATTGTTCAAAGTCTATTCTATAAATATCAGGTTGTCCCCAAAAATTGTGAATATTTACAAGAGAATGACAGTGAATCTGGTTCAGAATCGGGCCAGTGCTACAGGGCAGCATACATTAGGATAACTGTTCAAAGTCTATTGTTTAAATATTAAGTTGTCCCCGAAGTTTTATAAACACTTTCAAATGAAAATCACTGAACTTGATTACCTGGCAAATTAGCTTGGAAAACTCATTTAGGGGAAGCCTAGCATTTTTATTTTTTTTTAAAGGAAGGCGGCAGTAGGATTTGGGGTCAGAGCTCCCATCTCTTTAGCCTTTTTGACGTGACAAGGCCGACAAGCCAATGGTGTTTCCCTGGGCTTTTTTCATCAGTGTTGCCCTTCACCTAGCTGAGTTACCCTCACAAGTTAACGAACACACCTACCGGAGTTTTGACAGGGATTTGAACTCGTGATATACGATTCCATAGTCCGAGCTTTTACCAATGCCCCACCTCATCACCTGTGGTGCAACAGATAAAGAAATTTAAGTTTCTACGGTGGGGGTGGGTCTCTTTGTGTGAAGAACGATACTTTCGTTTTGATTTCTAAATTTCCTTAAAATTAGGTTCCAGATTAGATGAGTTAACTGTAATAAAATAAAGCATAAAGCATTGTTAGAAAAAAATGAAGTTAAACTAAATAGATTCCTGTTTTTAGTTTGATGCAAGTAAATTACTGTCATTTTTACGTTATTAATGATTATATTTTTATTTTTACGTCATTAATAACAATATCCTTTTTACGTCAAAATCAGAAACATCCTGAATACCATATAACAGAATTTGCCACTACAAAAATCCCACTTCACTAGGTTTTCCAGGGATTTTGTAATCAATGTTTTCCTTCGCCTTGATGAGTTCCTCTCCAAAGTAAAAGAGCCCCATCTTCCTGAGATACATAAATGTTAATATGTCGTAAACCAAATCAACCAATCATTTCAGTTTTATCTGCAAAGTGCAATAAGTTCACAATTCAAGGAACAGCCCTTATACGCAATAAAAGAAATAAACATAATGAAGTTATCTTTTTGAATGTAGTTAGAAAGATATCTGCACTGTCAAAATCCACTTGGGAATCATTTATATCGGTCACGTTAATTAATTTACTTATCATTTCAATTGCTTTTTATAATTTTGCCTTTCAATAATTGCCGTTAAGTTTTCTCTTAGTTAATGGAGTAATCATTATCTTAACTTCAACATTTTTGTTGTTATTTTACTAGTACTACTACTATTATTATTATTATTATTATTATTATTATTATTACCATTATGGGATGTCACACCAAGCAATAGTGGATTTTCACTCGACTCCCAGTGACAAGTTTCTACTGATATCCAGCAGGTTCTGCACCATTCCAGTCAAAGACTGGTGCAATACCCCCTCCACATCTTTGCAATGCCATTAAAAGAATGTTCACACTCTGACAACACCCAATGGGGATCAATGAAGGCAAACTGAGAATAGGTCTCCTTCGGATCACAATTAAGAATATCTTGCAGTCAATGTTTGCAAGTCCTGCTCCATCCTATTCAGTTTATCTA
>JAUZSX010318204.1:0-11838 GCA_034780655.1 Idiosepius hallami | reverse complement strand
GCTTCATACCTTTCCCAAGGGTATTAGTCGACATGTTAATGTAGACGGAACAACGTAGATTCGAACCCGCGTAGTACAGTTTCGAAGTCCGATAGTCTTTCCACTGAGCCACGCCGACCGCCCACAATTATATATATTTGTATATGTATGTATATATAGTCGAAAGCTCCAGTATGTTGAGGGGGAGCAAGAAGCATTTTTTAGGCTAAAGGGGCCGCAAGGTGTATTTTACGTCGGGGCGGCTAAGTGGCTAAAAGCACCGTGTGCGTGTGGCTAAGCACATGGTGACAATGGTATGTGTGTGTCTGTAAGCGCGTTTATGCCTTATTTCCAGTCGTGCGTGCTTTCATTCAAAATGTATTTTTGTTCATTCAATTTTTTGTCTATTCAAAATCTGTCACGTGAGCATTTGTCCTCCCTCACTGAGTGCACGTGTACCAACATCTTATAATTGGCCCATTTCTGCCTGCGACTTTTAATCACTTAAGACACTTATAAGTTATTTCCCCTTAAATCAGGAATCTTAAACTCTTTGCTCTACGTGAGCTTATATTATTACAGTAAATTCGAAAAGAAAAATTAGCCATGCTTTCGTTGTAAGGGAGGTAATTTAGTATATGATAAATTCTGAAGACTCATTTGCTAATTTACTGTCATGTTCTCCGGCTAAGATATTTATCCTTTGAATCCAGATTTATCAAAATTACCTAGTAGTCACTCAGGGTCGTTATATTAGAGGAACATATTAAAGCCAAAATATTAGCGTGTCTTCTTTTGCCTTACGTTGTCAGGGACGATCGGCCTCTTAGGATCCGAAGGATAAAAAGGGAGGGAGGGAAGGGACGCTACCTAACAAAAAAATAAATGATAAAGCTACTAAATTACAAACACGATACGGTCCTGCATGTTAACATAAATATAACTTACTATGACTTTTGCAACCCACTAAAGCTAAAGCTAGCTACATTTTCTAAGACCAAAACGTCATTTTTTTCTCTGATTATTGCAGAAATTAAACTAAATTATTTATTTATTGGTTGCATTTTTTTCTTTTGTTGTACATAAATAATTGGAAAAAAAGTATTTACTTGTAAAACAAATATATTTTATTATTATTATTATTAGAGAGGACATATAGCTACCGTTTTCGGGTGGTAATGCCAAATCTATCGGGCACTAAAATAATACACATCTGTCTAAAAAATATAATAACAATAAAATAGATTTGTATTATTATACTTTGTTTTTTTATTAGAAATCTAAAAATGTGCATAAATAGATTTTAGCAAATCGTTTTACATGAAATAGCCAATCAACGACAAAATATAAAAATTCCCAAAGCTTAGGAATTTTCGTTGTCGTTTTGGGGTGGGGGCATTTTTATTAATATTAAAAAAAAAACTTGGACGAACTAGCTTCAGTTCATCCATGCTGCAATTGCTGCAATGCTGCATTGCTGCATCCACCACCCAGGCAGGCACGTCATCCTGCATCCTCCTCTTCCCGTGTTGTTGATTGCGATCAACAAATAAAACTGTCAACGTATTTTTGAATATCACCATAACAACGAATAAAAAGCCACATTGCAACATCACCATCGCATCCCGAATCCGACGCATCATCACGCATCGTCGGTTTTGCCTTTAATGCCCGGTCGATCAAGTGAGTCGATAGACGGATATAGGGGGGGGTGCCTACCTGTCAATATCAATAAATGTCCTTATGTCATTACAATCAATAATGTGTGCAATCAATGTGCATTCATTCTTCTTATTGATTATGTAACATTGCAACAACATAGAAACAACAACAAAATGTCCTGAGGTTTAGAAAAAATAAGAGAGTAGAAACATCTACTCTCTTTTTTTCTATCAAGACAAGAAGAGACGGAAACAAACACACTTGTCAAATTTTCACTTGCGTCAAAATATTATAAATAAAAAATAAAATGTTGCATTGATACGATTCATTCTCATTTATTGCACCCGTGCACACCACACACCACACCGACCACACACACACACCAACTACTACTGAGATAGTTTATTCTTTTTACAGAACTGTCTGTGGTGTGTGGTGTGTGGATAGGATTGAGTGGTGACTGGTGTCAGTGGTGGTGTGTGGTATGGTGTACTGGTTGGTGTGGTGGTGGTGGTTTGTGGACTGACTGACTGGACTGACTGACTAATGTGGCGTTAATTGTGCTCGTGCATGGTGGATGCAGGTGCAGTGAGTGCAGTGCACACTGCACTGCACACTCACTGGTGGTGGTGGCGTGGTGGCGTGTTGTTTGTCCATCGTTCGTGTGTGTCTTTTTTGCTCTGTGTGTGTGTGTGTGGTGACTGTCCGCCCCAGCCCTACCCGGTGGCATCTGGCTCCCCCGCACAAAAACTTAAACGAATAAAAACAGATTTTATATTTTCTTTCATTCTTTCTTTCTGTCTTCATGTCTTTTTTTTAAATAAAATTAATAAATCAAAAAATGTTTGAATAATCTGTATTTAAATGAAATGGCAATTACATTTTTAGAATTTTATCGAAATTATTAGTTTTTAAAGAAAATATCAAGGTTAGTGTTCGTTGGTCATTTTTTTTTTATCAAGGAAACCACACATATTTTCCCCCGCATTTTTTTCACTGTCAGCAGCAGCAGTCAGCACCCAAACTTAAATTCTTCCAAAGACCCACTCACTCACTCCCTCACAAACAGACGCACGCACTTTACGCCAATTCAGGCGCTAAGGACGCAACAAACGAACACATAACTTTTAATTAGCAAAAATTAAATAAGAAGAATGTTTGTTTCGTGGTATGTGGCTGCTGTGCTGTTGTGCGGCACTGCGGCAGTGTTAATGTGGTCGGTGGTGTTGCTGGTGTTGTTGGTGTGGTGATGTTGTACAAATCCCTGTTGCGCGTGCCGGGCCGGTCGCGATATTGCACAAAATTAACTCAAAAGTGAACTTTGCTTTGCTTTTCATACTTCTTCTTCCTCTTCTTCTACCTCTTCTTCTTCTTCCTTCCTTCCTTTTTCCTTTTCTTTTTGCCTAATGATTTTGGGCTGAAGAAGCTTTCAAGTTTGTTTTTTGTTAGTGTGCTTTTAACCCTGACTTAGAAAAATTACCAAGTAGTCACTCAAATGCGATCTATTAGAAAATTATATCAGGGAGGAAATATCGGTTTGTTTGTTTTTTTACTTAAGTCACCAGGGCAGGGGCAGGAACGATATATCGGCTCCTTAGGGTCGAAAGGGTTGATGCAGGCACAGGCGTTCGGGCTCGGTGATGTAGATTGTAGCAGTCACACCTCAGACCGGAATCGCGCCAGGTGATCCGGCCACCCACTGACCAGTTGGCCGGAACCGCGTAGTAATTCCTGCGAGTGATCTGAGGGACTACTTCGACCCCACTCCCAGAACTTTGGTCAGTCAACAGACGGAACCCAGCCAGCAGAAGAGAAGGACCTCTCTCCTTCCCTTCACCTCTCTTCTTTCCACATCCACCCACACACGGGATGTCATGTCAAGCTTCTTCACTTTCTCGCTGACAATAAAACCCATATTTGTTTTTTTACTGTTGTTTGTCACATTTATTTAATTATTAGTGAGGATTGATGGTAGCACCAACAATCCTCCCTATAAAATGGTGACCCCGACGTGATATGAACACGCAACCTTCAGGCAGTTAAAAAAATATTTAAGAATTATTTATATATATATATTTTTAGCTGCCTTCTTAATTTTATCTACGCAAACAAAACATGAATTAATTATACACCAGCAAATTTCCTTGTTTTTAACGTTAAACAAAACACTCCGTTAAAATCTGCCAAAATTCAAATAATTATCAAACCATGATGAAAGTTTTGCCGATTATTGAGTGAGAATTAACTTTATAACGGTGTAACTTTTTTTTATAATCGTGTTTTTTCTTATAGGCCTTTTACTTATTTGTGCCGCTTTAATCTTTAATCCTTTCGACCCTAAGGGGCCGATATATCGGCCCTAATAACTAAAAGCAAAAGAATATATACTGCCATTTCGACCCTAATATGATTCTTTAATAGAACGGCTCTGGAATGACTACTTTGTAATATTGCTAAGGTAATGTTGAAATATCGTTCGTTTTGTGTGTCATGTCTTCTTTTACCTTAAGTCACCGGGGCCGATATATCGGTTTTTGGGGGTTTAAAGGGTTAAAAAATAATTCAACTTGAGTTGGTTTTGAATAGTTTGTTTGTCCTTAAAAAAAAAGCAAAAATTGGAAAACCAAATTATCTTATGTCTGTAATTATTGAATTTTGTGAATTTTCTTAGTAATTATTATATTAGTTTTAAAACTACAATTAAAATTGTAGTTTTAGTTGATTATTATCCTTTTATTAACACACACACGAATTCCTCGAAAAATTATAAATAAATAATAAATTTCAAATTTTACAGCAAATTTTTTTTTTCATATTTGAAATTGTCTAAGTATTCTATTTTCGTCCTTATTTCAATTTAACTCTCTTCTGTCTCTCTATATGTCTTTCTCTCTCTGTCTCCCTCTCTGTCTATCTATTTATCTATCTATAGTCTCTTCCCCTCCTTCCTTTCTTTCTACACTTCTTTCCATACATTCTCCCAATCCCGCCCTTATACACACACACACGCACGTGCACACACACGCAGACGCACGCACGCGCGCACTAGTGAATACACTCCAGACAATCCTTGTATAAATAGCAAAACTTCTAACCAATTTATCTTATTCGCTCTTTGGTCGGCTCGCTGTTTACATTGGATTGAAAAACGTGATTATAATAATAATAATAGTAACTCAACCTTGTTTTTCTAAATTCATTTTTATTTAGTATTGAGAAGAAGTGGTTTTTGGTTCTTACTGAAACCGAAGAATTTAAAACAAAAAATTTTATTTTATTTCCGCTTAAATTATTTAAATTCGCCGCCGCATTTTATTTGGATTGAAATTTTTATTGAATTGTTTGATTGTTTGTTGAGATCGATGCGAGAGGAAATTGCTTGCAGCTTTTTAGCAGATCCATCAGAAATCAGTAAGTAAAAAAAAAATGGATTTGACTTTTATATATTTATTTAACTAAAACCAGAAATATTTAATTTTGTCTTTTATGTCGTGTTGTTGTGTGACTTGCGTAAAACTAAAACATGAAAACATGGCATGAACAAAAAAAAAAAAACATGTTCAAGAAAAAATATTTTTGTTTATTGAATTGACTTAAAATTGAAGCTTTTTATTTTAATCTCACGTATTTTTAGTAGAAATATAAAAAATAGAATCTAAATGACTTTATTTTATTTCTCTATTTTTCATTTATTCAATATTTTTTTAAAATTTCAAATTCGTTTTACAAAACTTAAAATATTTTCTTTTAAGGATGATTAAATGAAATAAGCGTTAATTAATAAGAACTTGAATTTAATATTCTAGCTTAACATTTAAAATTATTTTTATAAAAAAATTACTATAATTTCTTATAAAAGCTTTAAATATGTTTAATTTTTGGTCTACTAAAGAATTTTTTAATAAATAAACTAAGTAAATTTGGGTTTTGTATTTTTTTTCCGCAGTTTTGATGCGTGGATCTTTTTTTTAAACATGCCTGTAAAAATAGTTTAAAATGAAATATTAATTTTTTCCATACAAATTAATAATAAAAATATCTTTTTGATTTCACTATTTTTATGTTTTATTTTTTTTTTTTTCAAATTTTTTTCACTTATTTTGAAAATTTAATTTGATTACAAATGAGGGGGGATCAGACTAGATAATTGTTTATTTTTTTCTTCCTCAACAGAAAGAATTCTTAATTTATATTAAGAATTCTTAATTTAATAATAATAATAATAAATAAATAATAAAATAAAATATTCTTAATTTTTCTTAAATGCGTTAGGAAGTTTTTTTTTCTTTTTTTAATTTTTACTTTTGTAAAAAAGGGAATTAATATTTATTGTATTAATGCATTTATTTCTGCTGCTGTTTGCGCTCTCTCTAACACCAGACGGATGCACTTTAAAAATCCTAAAAATTATTGGTTAAAAATGATAATTAAGGAAAATAGGTGAACAATAAGTGAATATAAATAAAAATGATTATTATAAAGTGAATTTAAATGAATAATCTTGAATTATTATGAAACATAAAAAAAAGAAGAACAAATGAAACATGAAACAATTGTTTTGTTGTTTATCGAACTTGGAGCCTGGATCCATCTTCGGTTTTTATTTCAATTTATTTAAAATCTTTCTTTTTGACAATTAGGGAAATAACTCCTTTTAATTTGGGGTCTTTGGAATCTAAAAAAAATTAATGAAAATAACAAACTCCAAAAATAAAGACTAAAAGGTTGATTTTTTTGTTATCATTTGAAAAAAAAATTTTTTCTGTTTCGTTGTTCGTAAAATGGAAGTTGATCGAAAATAAAGTCGGATGATGTTTTGACGGTTTTGGTATGGAGTTGAACAATAAATGGTGTTATTTATTTTGTATTTATTGGTCTTCATAGTTTCTGGAATCCTTTGAACCCCGACTTATCAAAATCACCACCAAGTAGTCACTCAGAATTGGTAGAGGAACATAAAGCCAATATTGGTGTATATCTTCTCTTGTCAGGGCCGATATATCGGCATCTTAGGGTTCAAAGACTTAATAACATCAAAAAAGAAAAAAATATTTTTGTAGCAACCAAAGGCAATAAATAATAAAAAACTTTGACTTCCTTCTTCGTGTCTTAGGTTTTATTGTTTTATGGTGAAAACTTCTTTTTAGTCAAATTTTTATTTCGTTTAGATTTTTTATATTAAGTTTTTAAATTCAAATCTAACATCATCAAAAATAGGGAAAAACATGCTTGTTTTGTTCAGTGTCATAAATAAAGAGGAAGTAAAGTTTAAATTTTTAAAAAAATTATAAAATCAGTTTTGGTCATTTTTTTTTCTTTCAATAATTAAAAATTTTAACTGAAGTTTTTCCAAAATTTAACTGGAATTAAATCGAAAAAAAAAAAAAAGTAATTTTACGGGAAAACTTATAAAAATAAAGAATAATGAAAAGTCAATCTTTGTTCTATTGTTCTAAAACAATTTTTGAAAAAAAAATTTGAAAAAGAATTATTTGCAGATGATGCATTAAATCAAAATAATTTTATTAAAAAATAATTTTAGAATCAAGAAGAGAAGTAAAATTTGTAAGAAAAAATTATTTTAAATTTATAATAAAGTTTAACGTGATTTATTTATTGCTAAAACTTATTCAAAATTCAAACAGTATGTTTTTTGTCAAAAAAATGACAAAATTTCTTTTTTTTTTCTTTTCTTTTTAATTTAACTTCGAGAAGAATAAAACTTTAACTAAATGACAATTTCATGCGAATATTTTTACCGATTGGTAAAAATTCCCAAAATAAAATGATCTTAGTCTTTAAATCTCCGTTAACAGAGAAAAATCGCGTTAAATGATTTTATTCTTAAAAAAAAAACTATCAAAATAATATTATCTTATAGAATTAGAGGTTAATATTTAAAGTTTATCAGAAAAAAAACTATAAAAAAAACGATTGATATTTATTTGATCTCGTTGAAGATCAAAAGACTTTATGCCGGTTGCAGTCAGTCATCTTCTTCTTTCTCTTTCTCTCTCTGTCAGTCCCTCAGTCTCTTTCTCTTTCTCTCTCTGTCCTCCTCTTTCTTTCTTTCTTTCTCTCTCTCTCTATTGTGTTGCCTACGTGACCAAAATCCAAACCCCCTTTCTTTCCCTTTTCTTCTTTTTCTTTAGAAAAATAACTGAAAAAAAAATCAATCTAAAATATGTTTTACATTTTATTTTTATTTTGTTTTTAAAAATTGACTTAGAATATTTTTTAAAAAATTATCCATGAAGTTTTTGGTTGTGTCTGCTTAAATGATGCAAAAAAAAAGTTGAAGAAGATCGTTGTTGTTCCAAGCCAAATTTTAATAATGTTTTTAATAAACAAAAATAGTTTTTAAAATAGTTTTTATTATTCAATTAATCAGTAAAGAAAGCAGTTAAGACAAAATTTATTTAAATTTAAAAAAAAAGTTTGTTGTTAGTTGAATTGTAAACAAACCAAACAAAATCATCAACAATGAAAACGAAGATACCACAAAACAAACAACACACACACACACAGTGTAAAATTAAAATACTTAAAAAAATAAATCACTTTTTCCTTACCACCGAAACCCTTGGCAAGAAGTTAACCTTCTCTCGTATATTTGTTTATCGGTAACTCCTGGTGGGATCATGGAGTTCCAAATATTAAAATTTCTTTTTTTAATTTTGTTAAAATGTTGTTGATGTTGCACCAAAACACAAAATTTAGGGTTGAGGTTGAATTTTGTATCAAAACCTTAGGGTTGTTTTGTTCAACATTAAAAAGAAAGTTTGATATTGGAACTCATTCCCCCAGGAGAGTTAGTGTTAGTGGTTGTTGTTGGTGGTCTGGTACTACACATTTATCTATTGTTTATTTGTTTACTTTTAATAAAAAGGTAACTCTCCCCCCCCTCTCTCTCTCCCTTGCCAGTAAAAGATAGTTAAACCTTAAAGTTTACTTTATTAACTGGACAGACTGCGATAGTGAAACTCCAAATAAGTCAGAATTTTTAAATTGTTCAGTTTTCTAATTTAAGTTCAGTCAGTCAGAGAGCATGCCACTGTGTGGGTGGTAGTAGTTGAGTGTAAATTGGTAACAACCTTAACCTTCGTGACACGTACGAACGCCCTTCCTTTCAAGGGTGCGTCGTTTGCGTCATTTCAAGTTGAGTTGATGATGTGATGTAAGTTTAAGTTTCTGTCAGGCTGACTCGAGGCCACTCCACCGAGACTGACTCTATCTTTGATTGTTATACAAGATTATGATGATGCTTTATTGTTTCAGCCTTCTTCAGGCACAAGCAGTCATTTCACTCAGTCAGTCAGTCAGTCGCCGACCTACCGATATCTCACAAAATTAATCGTGTTCGTACGACGATGTTTTTTCAAACCCTTTTTTAGTCAGGCAAATGTCCAGTCAGGAGTTTGTCAACCAAAAAACACTATTTCACATAAAATATTCAAAAAATTTATCATTCCTAAGAATTTTTTACGGCTTTTTTTTGTTCCTTGGCTGGAGAACAACAAACACTCTGGACGATGACTGTCACTGTTTCTGTCACTTATGTAAATAAACAATATATTTCATCATAATCCTAACCCAAATAAAATTGAAATGTTTTAGAAAACACAAAATAACAATGAAATCAAGCCAAGAAAACCTGACCCTAATACGAAATAAAATAAATACTTATAAAACCTCGCGGACCGTCCGTGTGTCTTTGCTTGTTTTTTGTTTTCATTTAAAAAAAATTCGTTGTCATAGAAACCAGCTTGTGTGACGAAATAATAATCAATTATGACGTAAAAAAAAATTACACTTCCTTCCATCATTCATTTTTTTTCTTTATCTTTTTTTTTACCAGAAAACCAATTGCTAAATATTTTTGTTTTGCGAATGTATATTTTTTCTTAGTCAATTTTCTACATCTTTACGGATTAGAATTCAAAAATATCTTTTATTACAATAATATTAGAATTCAAAAATATATTTTGAAATTTTGTAAAAATTTTAACTTTTTTTTTTCTTTAACTTTTCAATAAAATTCTGCGATATTCAACAGAATTTTCCTTAAAAATAATATAAAAAAAGTTTTTTGTTGAATATTTTAGATATTTTTTACATATAAATCACAAAGACAGACATTTAAAAAAGGTAGTAGTCCCAGTTCCTACCCCACCCAACTTGCAGTTCCACTAACACCGACCAAACACTTTCCTTTTCAGTTTTGAATTTTTGGGGATTGGGACAACTTTTGAATGAATATCACAACTTTTTATTCATCCATTAGATTTTTATGAAACTTGACCAAAATGTGGAAAGAATCAATTTCCAAATATAAATTCAGTATCTCTGTCTGAAAGTGGCAAAATTCTGATTCGCGTCCACCGTGGCTTTTAGGGGGCTTAAAATATCCCCTTTTGGGGGCTATTTAACGTTTGTTTAAAAATCACATATGTCTTTTTTTTTTCCTCCATTCACTGTGTGTGCATTCATGGTGGACCATGCATGCTTCACTTGTTATTCCTTGGGTTTTCTCAAAACCTGGATCGATCTTCTTTCATTTCCATTTCCAATCATAACTTAAGAAAAAAACTCAAGGGGAAAATTCTTAGAGAACTGGGTCCAATTCTACAAGTAAATGTCAAAACCAGATATTTTAGTCTTGAAAATTCAACTTTACATAATGACAGTAATTTGCAGTAATTATTAACTTTGGGATTAGAATTAATGATTTAACCTTATTTTTATACACTTGTACAAACAGGATGTCTGGAACATTGCTGGGCATTACTGTATTTGCCTTGTATTATTGTATACATAAATAAACACTCATTTTTGATGTCTTATCATTATACCTCCCTTTTTTGTTCTTGAGAGTGTGATTAAATGTCCCTATGTCTGGTGCTAGAGTGTCCACATGATGAAAAATTTACATGATTAAATATCTAGTGATTACATGTCCCTGATTAACAGTCGGGTGAATACATTTTAGGTGATGAAATGTGTATAGACAACCTATTTTTTTTCCCTGAAGAATTTTGCCTTAGTCAACTTGTCAATGTAAGCCTAGAATATTGTTCTATTGTCTTTGGGGAATAAATGTCTTCAATTCCTTTTTAGTTCTGTCAGAATTGTTGCTTGCATTGCAGACAGCTTCAAATTCACCCCCCCATCACACCCCTGGGAGACAATTCAACCTCATTGTTGTTCTGCTCATAGCAAACAGAATGTTAAATCCTAATTTTAATTATTGAATTTCAAAAAAGTTGGTTGAGAACAGAAAAAAATTATTGATGTTTTAAATGTGAAAAGTTAAAATCTGATGAATTGGCTGTGCCTGTGGCCCCTTCTTCCTTTTTAACTTATATTTTGTTTAAAAAAAATGAGGAACAACTTATATCTGGACTAATCTTTAAAGATCATCTCATCAGGAGAAAATTTGTTGGAATATCTGAAAGAATTGACTTCCTTTAAATTGTTATAATAAAATAAATTACATGCCAATCAATTTTTTAAATTAAATATGTCAGCTAGCTTGCTCTTTATTTATGGTCATTACAATTTTCCAATGAAAATAAAGACATGTTTATCAGATATAAAATTAAATTCTTTAATGAAGTCAAAATATATTGTTTGAGTTTATATTTTCAACAGGTTTTATTATCCTTTGGTTATTTGAGTTTTTTATTGGACATCCTGACAGGTGATTATCTCTTTTATCTAAAATATATTTGACAGTTAATAGCTTCAGACATAATATACTTATAAGAGAGGAGGAGGAGCTTTATGTGTCTTTAATCAGAATTAATGTGTGTTTTTATGTGAAGTTAAGTTAATATAAATCAAATTATTTTCCCTTTGTTGATAATAAAAATGTCTATAAATCATTTGGTTGAAAACTATTTAATTGTAGTTTTAAAATATAAAATCTGGTTTTTGCTTTTTATCTTCTCTAATCTTCTTTTCAAAGGTTTTTTTTAAACCTAGAATAAAAATGAAAAGAATATCTGGTTCAAGAGGTCCACATTTTGGATGCCCCCAAATGTTTTGCAAGGTCCCTACTTATGAATTTTGGCAGTATTTTACCTTAGCTCGGACCAACATTCCAATATGGGGGAAAATAAAGTTTAATAAAAGTTTAATTTTCAATTTTAATTTATTTGTTGTATATTTCTAATAAATACAATTAATGTTAAATTG
>JAUZSX010318193.1:0-11838 GCA_034780655.1 Idiosepius hallami | reverse complement strand
ACAAATATATATATATATATATATATATATATATATATATTTTTTTTTTTTAAAGATAAGAAAATGAATAAAAATAATGAAATATTATTTTTACTTGGAGCTTCATATAGTGAACTTGCCTTAGCCCTATGTCAAAAGTAAATACAAATATATCTGTATATTTTTGTCTACATCGTCTTTGATGGAAGCCTCTAGTATGATAAGGAATAACACATTGCCATTTTTACAGTAAAGGACCAGCAAGGCGCTTTCTGCGTCACGATCACGATGTACTAGGCATGGCACTGGTTGGGTTTTACGATTTTCCTTAGAATTAACAAATCTTTTGTTGCAATCAGATATATCAAGACATTTTTGACAAATAGTGTATACAAATCTGTTATCAGCTGTAACAACAATTTCACTCTTTGTTTTTTTTTTATTTATTTATTTAATTTTATTATTAGAAGGAAACTTTCTCGTAGCCCAAAACAAAAAGGCAGAACAACGAACGAATATGATTACAAAAATAGATTGATAATAAAATCAAATAATTGGAAATAAAGATGACCAAAAACAAAAGAAAAGCATTTGAAAGAAGGCCAAGTAATCTGTAAATAAATAGGAAAACAAAGGATCTGGAAATGGATGAAAGATTTTCCAAGAAAAACGAATATGACTAAATAAAAAGAAAAACATTGCGTTTCTAAAATGAATTAATGAAAAAGAAGAAACTAAAAGGAAATTATTTTTAATCGAATAGAGTTAAATCGGGAAATAGACCACAGGAAGAAAAACTAAATATAAACAAATGTTCCAAAATAACATCAAAAATAACAATAATAGTAATAATAATATTACTGAAAATAATTAATAAACCAAATAATGATAATAATAGTAATATTAATAACACATATTAATAATATTAACAAATAATAATAATAATAATATTAATAACACATAATAATATTAACAAATAATGATAATAGTAATAATAATATTAACAAATAATGATAATAGTAATAATAATATTAACAAATAATGATAATAGGAATAATAATATTAACAAATAATGATAATAGGAATAATAATAACAAATAATAATAGGAATACTAATATTAATAAATTATGATAATAGTAATAATATTAACAAATAATGATAATAGTAATGATGATATTAAAAGCAAATAATAATAATAATAATGATAATAATAACAAATAATAATAAATAGTAATAAGTAATGATAATAGTAATAATAATAATAATAATAATAAATAGATTAGAGAAATGGAAATATTGCTACAGAGACCTTCATTATATAAAAAGGTTTTCGTTTGTACTGACTTAACGAAGACAAAGCTTAAATCCTTTAACTTAAGGTTTATTTTTAGTTTTTGTTATTTTCATCAAAAATCTATTTGCTTTCCATTTGTGGACTTACAATAAATTTGATTCGAAAATATCCAACGTATATTGAATCCTCAGAATATTTCAATAAATTGATCCAATATCTATAAATCAATATTAATAGGATTGCTATTTAAAGTGATTAAATTCACCAGAATATCATCCTTATCCTAAGATTAGTATTTCATGTTAAGGTTTTATCAATTTCTGAGCCTTTGATAACTTTACTGGGACTTCGTCTTAATTTTGATGTTTGGATCGAGGTTTCTGTAATCAAGAGATAATAAATTTTGTAGTTGTTGAATATTTGTCGATAGTTATATTCAAAAGATTTTTTTTTTGTAATCTAAATATATTTCTTTCGTAGGGCAACAAAATCTCTATAGTCCTATCTATTGGGATACTTTATTGAATATACAATTTTGATCTATCCCGTTACACTGCAAGACTCTCATCGTTGAAAGCTTTCAATTGTTTTTACTGTAAGGCTTGGAATGGGAGTGTTATGGGCCCTATTCCATAAAACACAATGGGCCCTTCCCTATTACAATTATACCACGTGTAGAGATTGTGCTGCAGATGACCTGTTCATATTGGCTTAACCATGTCGACTACGACCATTAGAAGCACATTATGATAGGCAGGCAAAGCGGAATAACATGAGACGGAAGACATTTATTAGTGTATAATAGGAATACCATCCTTGATAGTTTTATTGGCTGCCCCGCTGATGTGGGTCCTTTGCAGTACCGGGTCTACGGACAATTGACCGATGGTCCAGTCCGCTTTTGCTTACTCTGCATTAGTGTTTCGCAAAGTAGTCAGTACGGCCTTTTCGGAGAAAACGTTAAAAAACAGCATAAGGGTGGTAGGAAGTGTTGCTTTACATGGAGGCGTTAAACGCAAATAAGAAGACATTGGGTTGATAGAATCACCTTTAACATTTATAAAACATTAAATATTAACACTCCTAATTCCTTGAAATATTTAGATAAGTTTAGATTAATCTTATAGACAAATTTGCGCTGCTCTTAACTTGAAGATGTATTAATTTCATGAATATTATCTAAATCTCTATTTTTGACATTTTAAATTTTTTCTTGTGTGAGTATGTTTGCTTTTATTCTTACTGTGAGCGGTCGACGTGGACCAGTGAATAGTTAATCGTATTTCGGAACCGTACAACGCGGGTTCGAATCCAAGTTGTTCCGCCTACGTTGATATGTCGACTAATACCCTTAGGAAAGGTATGAAGCCCAATCTTTCCCCCAGCTATGGTTTAAATAGTGCAAGACCTAAACGGTGGATGTGGCGATGATATCTACAATGACACAACGGCGGTAAAGGCTGCAACAGAGGATGGCCTCCAGTCGTCGTAGTTCTCTCTATACCATTAGAACCAGGCCCTCCTCTGCCAAACTGTCGTGTGGTGACTGCAGGTGCACCAGTCTCCTCACGTTAACAGACATCACGCGCAGGATCCTCCCCGAAAAGGGCCCAGAGGTACCAAGATGGAGGACAGTCATATTTGACCACGATGATGATGATTCTTACTTGATTTTTTTCATTTTTTTCTGTAGTTTTTTTTTCTTATTTCATATTGGTTTTAGTTTGTTCTAAACCCATTTGATCGAATCAATAAAAAAATTATATTTACTTGGCGAGCACCAACCCAAGTTTGGCAAAAGGCCATGTTTTACGTGCTCTTACCCGGGATTTTTACATTTGGTGTTACCTTTCACCTAGATGAGCTGCTCGATCGAATTAACGAGCCCCATCTTTCCGGGGCTGCTAAAGTAAAACCCATGGTTTTGACTGTGATTTTAACTCGCGTAGTATGTTTCCAGAGCCTGAGCTTTTACTAATGCTCCAAAGTTGCTGTCCTATAATATCAATAAAAAGAATATACAGCGAACCTATTTACAAATTAACATTATTTTCTGGTTTTAAATATTTTTGCTACGGTGCACAAATACATTAATAAAAAAAATGGAAACGTTTTTTAAAGTTTATGAAGAAAATAACTGTACTTTTCATTGTCTGATTTATTTGAAAACTAGTTGCAATTATCTGGCGTTGCTTGAGTCGTACTCCATTTCCAATAAAAATAGTTTTACCCAAAGTAAATTTGTATTATTGTAATGCAACCGTTTATATATTTCTTTTCACAGCAGAAGTCTTCTTTTTTTTCTACAAGGGGTTGATATGGGAAGTATATCACAAAATATAAGAAATGATTAGTTTTTAATATTTACATATTTTTTTTTCTCGAGAAAGGGTTAAGGTTAGAGTTTTTTCGACTTTACATTCGAGGTTAACATTCAGATTTGGTGGTGGTGGAATTTTCTCTAAATAGCCTCGAATTAATCATTAACCGTTCTTTCTTCCACTTCGTCCCATCTTGTTACATCGGAAGTCATCGATCTAATCTACACCATCTTTGTCCTGCTGCTAAAGTTTTTATTCAGCTAGAAATTCTAGAAGCTGAAAATTAACAATGCAAAGACGCGCATTATGTTGATCAGCTTTATTAACTGAGGCTACAGCATCACTAACTGTGTCGGGTTAGGATTAGGTTTTAGGGTTATATTGCCAATTATGTTATGTTCGAAATAAGCCGAGAAAACTAAACCCGTCAGAAACCCTATGGAAACATCTCTCTCTGTCTCTCTGTCCATCTCTGTGTCTCTATCTCTCTATCTCTCCTTCCCCTCTCTATCTCTTCTTCCCCTCTCTCAATATCTCCTCCCCTCTCTCTCCTCTGCCCCTTTCTCTCTCTTTCTCTCTTTCTCTCCCTCACTCTCTCTCTTTCCTCCTTTTTCTCTTTCTCTGCCTCTCTCTACTTCCGACCTAGTAAACACAATACATGAATTGAATTTTCAAAAAATATTTTTCCAAATAAGATTCATTCCAATTAATTTTTCCGCAATTGAAATTTTCTTCAGATTGGTCTGTTTAATGCCTAGCGTAAAGGGTATCCACCTCTATATAGAAAACAATTGCAAGTTATCCTTCAAAATAACAGCTGCAAAAATATTTTGATTTACACCTCTTTATTTAATTCATGATGTATTTACAATTTGGTGATTGAATGTAAGCAAAAAATGCCTTTAGATTTTTAATGAAAATCCTAAAATCAAGAGGGGTACAAAATAATATTCTCATCTAAAAGCCTGCATAAAATCATAAAAGTTTATATATATATATATATATATATATAAATTTTAAATACACATGTACAGGACAACTTTTTTTGTGAAATTTCACTCATGTCATGTAATTTTTTAAATAGAATTTTACAGAAGATTACCGACGATTATCCGTCACATTGAATGGATTACTTTTTACTTTTAAATAATAATAATAACTTGAAAGTAATTTTAAAAGATGATTTTATGCCAGAATATAGTCATTGAAAACTGCCTGCTAAATACCAATTTGTTTATTGGTGCCCACTTCAGATGTTTAAGATTTAAGAACTGGTGACTTCAAGATAACACACTAATTTAACCGTGAGTACAAATACGTATATTATATTTACTTGGTCGAGTACCAACCCAAGTTTTTTACGTGCTCTAAATACCTCAGCTTTTTTAATTCAGTGTTGCCCTTTACCTAGGTGAGTTACTCTCGCGAGTTTGGATGAAGAATTATATCATGCTTTAATGAATAAGAAAAGTGCTCAATATGGTTGTAGAGCTGTATTTATTGTTTTAAATTTATCCTCTACTCAAATTTCCCCATTTCTTTTTGGATCATCATGAGAACTTTATATAATTTTTCTTATTTTATTTTTTGTCCGAAAAAAAAAATATTTGAAGATAAACGAAGCTTATCAAGCATGATTCAAATTTGCCTTGTAAGATTATAAATCTGGCTCATCCAAATGATTTCTGTTAATAGTTTGGCGACCAGTATTTTATTGAAGAGGAATTGATTAAATCAGAAATAATCAGATTAGTTTTCTGAACTACACACATAAAAGGGACAGACAATTTCACCTTTAACTCAACAGAATGAATCCCAAACTCTAAGCAAATGATTGATGTCCAAAAATTATATAAACAGATGATGAGATAAACCAAAATCAAAAAGTTTATCACCTGTTCTAATACTTTCAACCACTTTTGGCTTCGTTCACTAATATTTTCATGAAATTTACCAAATGACCCTATAAACCCAGTAGCAAAAAGGAAGTGTCTGTGTAAATATATCTCAAGAAATTGATATCGTAATTGTTATACTTTTTCCAAACTTTTCCATATAAGTATTCGCAAAAAATGTCCCTTTTATAAAAGTTGTACAAGTAATTTGTTAAACAAATAAATTACACTCTAAGTTTACTTTCATTTATATTTTTCAAAGAAAAAACTTTTTTAACCAGCTTGTCCATTTTATGATAACTAAAGTTACTAGTGCAGGAGCCGCCAAAAAAAAAATCCATGATAATCTTCAAAACCTTAATGGGACTCCACACCATTCCATAATTCAACTCCCTTTCATAATTCATTAAACAACTAATTCATTACAAATATATTTGTCATGGGGCTTGCAAAATTATTTTCGTACATAAATAAATGGCCATGAAATACGACAAATCCAAAACAATCATTTGTTTTAGATTTGTATTTGACAGTTATTAACCTAAGTAGAAAGAAATCCGAATATTTATTCTCTGACACATTGACCTACGTCTGATTCGAACGAATTTATTTAAATCGAGTGTTATTTTCTAAACGCTTGTGACTGAAAGTTCGATTCCAGTCCTATTCTAAATAGTTATCATAACGTACATCTTCGTTAAGTTGCGTTGGATTTTTTATGTGATCAGGATAATAAATTTATTACCATTTCTTATAAAAAATCATTAATGTTAAGCTAATTGTCCTATATTTGAAATTGTAATAAAATCTCTTTGTTGACAATAAACTTTCTAATATATATTATCGTCATCCGAATTTTCTTATTTCTTTCTATTTCCCTCATTTTCTGTATTTTATTTTTCCTCACGCCCATTAAACAAATTCCACTCAACACCTAATTTAAAAGCCAGTTTGTCTATTATGATGAGGTTGCTTGTTACACAGTATCAGTAGTTTCATCGTTCCTATAAAGAAAATGCTAAAGCTTTCAACAAAGCAAATTTTAGAAAAGATGTGAATGCTCCCATTAATAAACAGTTATTGAAACTTAAGAATTTAATCGGTGTAGATTTCGAAATTGAGAGACATACAAGTAAAACATTATTTTATTTGTTGTGTACTTAAGCTGAGAATTGTAATCGATATCATTTCATTGAAAACATTTATCTGCCGAGAATTGCTTTCAGAGAGATTTTAAAAAGAGGCATAAGAATACAATTTTCTTTCATGCCAAAATAAAATTAAACTTTAGAAAAAAAATATTCACATTTTAAGAAAATTGACTCATTATATTTCTTCTAAATCTAATATTGTTTGAAAAATCAAGAAACTCATCATTTCCTCTATTTGTAAGAAAAAAAAACTTTTTTATTTTTATAATTTCTATCGAAAGGAAGTAAATTTGTGAGTGGAAATTTTATTTTTGCTTCAGGTAATGTATTAATGAGAGATAGCATAACGGAAATTTATTCTACACGGAATAAAAAAAAATCTTTCTTAATTCGAATCGACCTAGTTGCAAAATTAAATGGCCAGTAATCATTGGCTAAAGACCAATCGGATGTTTCCATAAATTTTCGAAATTAGTTTTCCGATTAACCACAATTTAGAAAATTGATGTCGCCTTCAGAGCCAGAGCTATTTCGTCTAATGTATATTTGTCATTATTATATATCATAATTATAAGATGAAATTCGCTGCTGTCGAGCCACGTGACTACATAATCTATTACTTGTTTTGTAGACGTAAGATTATTAACCAGTTTTAGCACTGTCAAAATAACGTTTTCCTGTGTATTTTTTATTTGCGCCGGGATATGGAAATACCCAGGTTAATATCTAAGGATGTTGTTAAACAACTGTGAAGAAACGCCTGTCGGGTTGGTGGTGAAGTATTTTGTCATGGGTTAGTAATATAAATAAAAGAGGCTAGACATAGGAGCGAGTAAGAAATACGTTTATTCAGTAAAGGGGCTTTGCCGGTACTGGTTATATCATGGCCTAAGCGGGAGGGAGTAAATTATTTAGTGCAATACTACAACAGGTGGTAAGGCAGGTCTTTCGTAAATCATAGACACGACTATCCGATGCATTTTATGTCATGGAAACCGTCTGTCGTATCCTTCATTGAGCCACACTTTAAGCGATGTGAGCCAAGTGAGTGTGCGTGGCAGTCACGCAGCTACAACGACCCAAAACAACATCCACAGCAAATCTCACTGTGTCACCTTTATGTCTCATCGAATATGCGAAGACAGGGTACAAGATGACAGTACCATATACTCGGAGACGAGTAGGAGCCACCATATATACAAAAAACGTAAGTGATCTTTCAGAGTGTTTAGATAAAGAGCTGCATAAATACGATATTCTCTCCAAATTTAATTGTGACCATATGGTTTTATTAAAGATTATTCTCATCACGGATTTTATTATTTTGTTATTTTACCAATTCTTTTAATCCTGTACTTAGTAGGCTCGTGACAACATGATTTTATTAAAGAATTTCTTGTCACAGGCCTAATAACTAGGGATATGATAAGCATATTCTTTAATAAAGGCATAACGTCACAGTCCTGGTAATCATAAAAAGGTAATTAGCAATCCACTCCGATTCTGTTAGAGCAGAATAAAATAAAAAGAAAACATTACTTTTAGAACATCCCTCAAGGATAATTTTTTTTCAATTTCATAAATAGAATGGCTTTTTTTAAATAGAATATACTTACCAAATTTGAGTAATTTAGAATTGATGACTGTGTATCTTTTTACTTAGAAAATCGCGATTTAATGCAAAACGACTTGGATGTAGGTTTCTCTACCAGAATTATCTCTCATCAGCACATATCTAATAGGCTTGATTGCCCAATTTGAAAAATCAGTCCATAACCTAAAAGATAAGTCAGTCTCCAAAGTTAACGAGTGCTATTTACCGGGAGCAAGCAAAAATTTAAAAGAGTGGGATGCAAAGATAGATAGATAGATAAGTCGGTAGATAGAAAGAAAGAAAGAAAGAAAGAAAGATAGATAGATAAAAAGAACTTATTTTTTTCGAGAAAAAAAACTTATCTATTTCAGAAATCCTACTTTATTAGTAACTAAAAAGAATTATTAAAGAGATTGATAAATTTTACTCAATTTTATTTTTGAAAATCCTTGAGATGAGGAATGATACATTTTACAAGTATTATTCGAATTATTGTCTTCATTATTATGTATCGTTGTAAAACAAATAATAAGGATGAAGACAATGCTTCGAATTGTGACCGAATGGTGGTCACAGGGCCAATGTGGCCGATGACCCCTCTAATGGTTAGGGACCCCCATGTGGTTATAATGGTTGGTTGCAACCGATTATTCTCTGTTTAGCGACAGGACCTTGGTCGATCGTCGCTTTTCAATACTTGCCCTGCGGAACCGGAGATTTCTGGAAGGTGCGTGTGCCGTCCCTCACGCCGTTCTCGGGGTTTCACTGATGATGGGCCGGCCTTCCTTCTCGGTTGGGTCTAAAGGATTGGGGGTCTTTATCCTGCCTGGGGCGAATCGATTAAGCATCATTCAAAGTGCAAAAGATAACACGAGACATTGAGTAAGGATCTAACTATTTATTTACATACAACGGTTAAACATTAGATTAAGTAATAAAAAAAACAATAACATTTAAACTTAACTAAGTTAGGGCCCTAACTAACCAGTGCTTTCAAGAGGAATAAAAAACGTGCTTATTACATTGTCAGCTACGAGAAGAAGAGAAAGAGGAAGGGGAAAAAATAGTCTCCTTCTTAAAATATTCAAGCACGCATGACCAAAATTCATACGCGCTGAATAAATTCATAAAGGCACTAAGAAGTAGTGCCATAGAATGATGGTTTTAAAATTTACCACAATTTTGTTATTCTATTTTATTTTTGTATCATGGTCATGAAGCGAAAAGATAGATTACCTTTAATAGAATCCGTGCTACGTTTTGCACAGGATCAAACTAATTCTTACCATTATGATACCAAGCTATACGATGAGAAAAGATTTACTCTGTTCACTATCACGATATATTATCAGATACGGCTTGATTATGGGATTTCCGAATAAACTTGCAAATCAAATACTGGAAATATCACTGAGTTTCTATGGCTTCATCTCGTGAAATTAATACAAGGGATGCAAAATGTAATGCAATATTTCGCCATTTGTTTGTTTTATCTCTTTCCTTCATCTATGCATTCGTTTCCACTATTTCCAATATTGTGCGGTCTTCTTTGTCTTGTTTATGTTGTTTCTTAGACTGATAGACAGAAACTTACACCAAATAGAATGTATATAGAACTAAAACGTTTTAAAGAGTTATTAATCATCTATTTTTTTTTTCATAATTAACTTTCCTTAATGAAAAATGTCTGGTGGTTAGAAAATACTGTTGGGATTTTGGTTGTGCGTCTATATTTTTGTTGTCACCGAGGAGAAAGGGAAAAATATTTCAAGAGGCTATAGGAAACGAAAGACCTTATAATCAAACTAGTAGCTTCAAAAATATATATACACACACTTATTAATCCTTTGAACCCCGACTTATCAAAATTACCAAATAGTCACTCAGAGCCGTTATACAAGAAGAACATATTAAAGCCAAAATATTGATGTATCTTTTTTTACTTTGTCAGGGCCGATATATCGGCCTTTTAGGGTCCAAAGATTTAAATGTTTTTTTTACACATGATCAAAATTGTTGGACTAGGAGTATTAATTGTTAGGTCTATATTAATTCCAATGTTTTTACTTCAGTTAGAGATTAGCACTCACTGCATAAAGGTGTTGGTTAACTTGCTTAAAGCTAGCAACTTTACCGAGGTTTAGCGTTCTCGATTTCTAGAATTCCATAAGCAAAATTTGTCACCGAGAGTCATCGCAGATAAGTTAAATCGAAGTAAAACTAAGATTTTAAACTTTCTAAATATAGTGAGAATTTTGTTAGAGCAAAATCCCCGGATCTGCCTAAAAATAATTCTTCTGCATTGAGTAGAAGATTAAGACGGGTTGTTTTTAAAGACAGGAGACTTTCTTCTAGTCAAATTAAGGCAATCAAAGATTCTGATTGCAGTCCTCGAAGTTTTACCTGTTGTAATCGATAAAGTAAAACAACTACAATTTTTACAAAACCTCAATAGTTACATACACATGACTGAAGATTCATCAAGATAATTAAAAATTAAAAATTTGACTTTATCTGTTTCACGATTGTAGACTTTTTTCAAAATGGTTGCAATTCCACTTGATAATCATTTCTTTATTAATCCTTTTGACTCTGACTTAAAAAAGCGATAATCAGACTATACGTAATTAGCAAAGTCCCAATTAGCATATATAAGCAGTGTCGTCTTTTACGTCAGGTTACCAGGCCCGGTTTATTGGCTTTTCTGGCTCCAAACGATAAAGAACATTTTATGGCGCTTTTGCAGAACACGCAAATGGAGAAATATTTTTTTTGTTCGGACATTACACCGGTTGTAAGACAGCAATTTGATTGGCTAGGGTTCGGGATCGGCCAAATTTTTTCATTTGTTTGTTCTGCAAAAGCACCCATTTCATTTATTTTGATGTCATAAGATATTACTGTTGTTTTAAAATTATACATAACTGTAGGTTTTTTTAACTATAGTAAGCGTGAAAAGAAAATTAACTCATTAGTTTTTTTTATTACTAAATCGGCGAATAAACGTCGAAAATGTCAACTCAGTGTTTTTAACAATTATACTGTCGTCACCAAAATAATATTTAAAAAATATAAATATGTTATAACCTTATGTTAGCAAGGTATACATCAAAAACATTAGGTAATGGTTTAAAGACAAGGGATACATGCGACATAAGAGTCTTTCGTCATCTTTTCTTCTTATTCTCATTCTGTCTTTCTTCCTTCTACCTCAGTAACGTGAGAGGGTTTATATATACATAGTTCATTTCATCCATAACAGAATGTTAGGTTGTTCCATTAAAATAAAATATAATTCTAAAAAGTTAAAGTATATTTTCTTTTATATTTATATCAAACGAGTAGAAGCCCCAAGTAGGCAAATATTCTAATTTTTATATCATTCTGCTATTTTGGTATGATTTCTTTGTTAAATCAGAACCAAACATAAAGAAATTTTATAACTTGATGCCAAAGTTTTTGATGTCTTGGGACACAACGGAAAAATTTGACCACAAGAGAACGTTGTAAAATATAAAATAATCATAAAACAAAATCAGATTTATTTCCTTTGAGTTTAAATATAGATTTAAATATAGTCCATATCTAATGGTGATTACTTTC
>JAUZSX010318182.1:0-11838 GCA_034780655.1 Idiosepius hallami | reverse complement strand
TGTCTATATTCGCTAACCTTATGCTCCATGATTACACTGAGTGGTGCGTTGGGCGGCAAATTTGTTTTTTGCTGTTTCCGTAGCATACTTGTTTTACGAGAAAGATACGCTTGCCCTATGCCCAATCATTACACCTAGTGGTCACTGGTACGTCGGGCAGCAAATTTGTTTTTTTGCTGTTTCCGTAGCGTATTTGTATTTTACGAGAAAGAGTCGCTAACCCTCTAAACAAACCCCAAGCTGGAGGACCTTGTGTGTTTTTTTTAATCAATATTGGTCTTCACCTAGATGAGGTACTCCCCGAGTTAACAAGCTACATCTGCGGAGACTGCTAAAGTGAAGGCAATAATTTTGACTGCGATTTGAACTCGTGTAATACGATTCCAGAGCCCAAGCTTTTACTAATGCTCCATCGTCGCTGTGTGTATTTCGGTGTGTATGTATATAAATAGATATGTATTCAATAGGCAAAGAAAATGCTGGTTGATGTTTTTTCATCACTTTGCCGATGACTAAACTCGTTGTGTCGATCTATAGTAAGTGTGACAAGAACGCCCATTCATAAAGATTCATTCATAAAAAGCCGATTCATCCGAGGCTATTAGAGCGCGTCCATTGATAAACAAAAATCCAACTGTACCACTCCATTCATCATGAAATACATTTATACGCTTTAGTAAAAAAGAATACTTGAAGTGGGCGGAGTCCAGTTATCACTAGGGCTGTGACAAGAATGTTCTTTATAAAATATGCTTTATATTCTCTTGATATGCTGGAAATATTCTTCAAGCATATGCTTAAGAATATGCTTTTTTTTTCTTTGGAATATTCTTTTAAAAAAAGAATATGCTTTTAATTCTCGGGAATATTCTTTTTTTTAAGAACATGCTTTTTGTTAAAAGAAAGTTCCTTTTTATTTTAAAGAATATTCTTTTTCTAAAAAGAATATGCTTTTTGATGAAAGAATATTCTGCATGCAAAGAATACGCTTAAAAAGAATATTCTTGTCACAGCCCTAGTCATCACGGGTTGCTTGATTGGGATTATTCCGAAGTTGTCAGGGATACTTGATGAATAATAGACTGTTACTAAATGGAAATGGAAATCTAAAAGGGGGATTACATGAATAATGTGGGAGGGTCATCAACCCCGTCTCATATTTCTACAAATTCATTTGGTAAACAAAGCAAGCTTATAAAGAATTACTTGTAACAATTCAGTTATTACACAAATAGTATTCGTGTCTGGTCATGTTATTTAGCTTGAATAGTGTTCAGAAAAAATGACTAAATGGGAAATACAGTATACACATATTTTTGTTATTATGAGGTTCCGTAAAATAAAACTCAAGAAATTTCTTTTTTTGTAAATATCCTCAATGTTTCGTCACTCCAGCCAGTGTCGTCTGTCCCTAATAGTTTGTTATATTATTGAAATAAAAACACCAATAATTTCTATTTTATTTAAGATCAAATTATACATTTAGATTTTTTTTCATTTTCAACCAATAAGAATTAAGAAAAAAAAATAATGAAAAAAAACAAAACCCCAAACGTTTTTATTAAATTGTTTTAGATTTAGTTGATAAAACAAGGAGAAAAAAAACTTCTTTTAAATTCTTCTTAAGGTACTAGTGGAGATTAGAGATTCGTGTTAAAAATGTGTTTTGAAATAATACACGCTCCCCAAAGATTAACACTACGCATGCATGTTCATTCGTTTAAATTGACAATTTCCACATTTTCGCGATAATTTCAAACTTTTACAAACATATTTTTTTTTACTTAATTTGGTTTGTTAAAAAATTTTTTTTGCATACTTTTTTTAATTTACCACAAACATTTTAACGACGTGTGTGTGCGTTTTTTTCGTGAGAATTTCTCACTTTAATAAATGTTTATTTTTAAAAACAATTTCTCACTTTTACAATATTCATTTATTTAAAAAAAATATTTCTCACATTTACGATAAATATTTATTTTTTAAAAATTATTTCTCACTTTTACAATAAATGTTCTTTTGTGTTTATTCTTAAACCTTATCACTTTTACAAACATTATTTTTTTTACTTTTTTTAAATTAACAAGAAATTTTTAAAAATGTGAAAAAAAAAGTTTTAATAAACCAAATAAAGTAATAAAAAATAATGTTTGTAAAAGTTTGAAATTATCGCGAAAATATCGTGAAAATCGTCAATAAATGAAAGAACACGCATTGGGGAGCGTCTATTATTTCAAAACCCATTTTTAACGCGAATCTCTAATCTCCACTTCTTAATTATTAGAATTGCCGAAACAATTTTTTTAAAGATTTTTTTTTTCGAATTATTTTAAAGACCCCCAAAAAATCCGAAACCCAGAATCTACGCCAATTGACGAATTCTTCTGGACAACAGAAAATTTCTGATAAAACACAAATTTCTTCGGTCATGATTTGTTTGAAACAACTTTTGTAAAAAATTTTAACCCACTCGTTTTTTGGTCCAGGTGAGGTGCCTTTCCCTTCTTCTTCAGCCAACTAGAGAACTTGAATGTCTTCGTAAATTTTCAGATTTAGCTCTAAAAATCACCTTTTTTCTTCTAAAAATATTAATTATCGCCCCCCTTCTCTCTTTTTAGCTAAAACTAACCCCTCTTCTAAAAACAGGAAAAACGTTAAATCAAGTAAAAGAAAATGATTTATTTATTGGATAGTGATACAGAAAAAATATTTGTTAAAAATATCTAAATAATCAAATTAAACTTTTTGACATGAAAAACTTTATAATTCTCACTGCAAGAAAAATAAGAACCAGTATTTTTACGATGGAACAAGTTTTTTGCTTTATCGCCGGTATTATTTTATGTAAATTTCGAAGTGTGTGAATAGAAAAAAATACTTGAAATTTAAAAAATTCATTGTAAAAAAAAAAAAATAAAACGTATGATTAATTCAACAAATTACCAAAAATTCAAATGAATCATAGACTTTTTTTCGTTCAATTGTAAAAATCAATCAAAAGTATTTATTCATATTGAATGAATTTCCCTATTTATTTCCCCTTGAAAAGAACTCTTCAGTGTGTAAAAATGAAATTATTTCTTTTGTCTCAACTCAATTCAGTCATCTTGAATTTTTGAACAACAAAAAGTTTTGTCTTTGTAAGTATTTTCTTTTTTTTTTTTATTAACTTTAAATCCTATTCGTAACAATTAAGAAAAGAAAATCTTTTCTTAACATAACTTACATTTTATCTTGTCAATATCCTCAAAATTGTTATTGTTGACTGTTTTTTTTTTGCAAATGTTTTAAAATCTGGCGGGAATCTTCTAATTTTCTTTTTCAAAAGGAACACATCTCCATTGTCACCGTGACACTGAATCAGAAAAAAATAATTCTCAATTTAATAAAAACGTTTCTGCAATTAACCTTTTATTTGGCAAATGTTAAGTTAATTATGTTTCTTAAGGCGTGTAAAAAGCACATGTATTTGACCCACCATGATTTAATCGTCAGATAAATTTTAAAAAATGAATAAAAAGTATTTAATTTTTTTAGTGCATAAAGAAGAAATGCTCAAAAAAAAATTTCATGTAAAAATTGTATTTTTTGGATTTCTTTTTATGAAAAATTTTAAAATCGAAATCGAGTCATTTTTCGCTCCATTTTTAATGAATTGTTTTCTAACGTCGATAGTTTTTATGCATTCATGTTTTATTTATTCAGAATTCTAAAATCTATCAAAATTCGATCTTTATCCGGTTTTCAGCAATTCTTTTCAAAAAAAATTTGAATTTTATTTTGTTTTCACTAAAACACTTTTTTTACAACTCCTTTAATTTGAAAATTGAAGAAAAAATAGGCATAAATCATTATAAGCTTTTTATAATTGAAGGAGTATATTATTATTATAAAAAAAGCGTATGCAGTTTACTAGAATATTGAAAGTGGTCGCAGATTTTGGTAAGTGGTGAAAAAGATTTTACAGTAAAAATAAAATAAGAATTTTTGTGTTTAAAAAAAACAGATTATTTTTGTATTTATCTAAAAAATAAGTATCGTAAAATAAACTTGTTCTGAAAATTATTTAATATCTAATCGAAATTATCGATTTTTAAAGACGTACTTATAAAATTTTCCTTAATTTTTAGCTATAAATAAAAATATTTTTCAAAAAATTTAGATTGTAAGGAGTTTACATGCATTTTTCTTTTTTTTTTAATTAAGGAGTCCCTAATTTTTGTAAAATAGTTGAAAATATCCTTACCTTTAACAAATGGTACTATACTTCCAGTAAATCAATTCCCAGAAATCAACTTTATGACCTTACAAAGCCCAAGAATAAAGAAGTAACAATATCAGGGCTACCATAAAAATAAAGGAGAAGAATTAAGGTTATAAAAATGACCTTACTAAGTGAGTTGTCTTGATTGATAGTTATCTAATCTCTCAACATTCCGATAATCTATTTTAACTTGGATTTTATTAATTATAATTGCAGTTTGGTAAGTAGTTAATTATTACAATCTGGTTTATTAGGGGCTGAAGCAATGATTAAAAAAAGAAATATGTGTTTGAAATTTAAGAAAGTTATTTTACTTTCTTTGAAAAAAAAAAAACTGGTGGGAATTTTAAAAATATTTTAAATTTGGAAAAATTTAAGTTTGTAATTTCAATTTTGAAATATTTAATGATTTCTAAAAAACTTCATTATTATTATTATTTCTTTTTTTCAATTTTAATTGTTTTCTTTAAATTGAATCAGTTATAAAGGAGTAATTTTCACATAGAATTTTTTTCTTAACGTTTAAATGTGAGTGGAGGGGTAAAGATATCAATTTTTGGACACGTCTATCATTTCTTATGTTTTAATGGTTTTCTTTTGTTGTCTACAGTTCACAAGTTGATATAAAATATGGAAAATGCTTCATTATTTTATCACAATTTTAGAAAATAACCAAATAAATGACAGACAAAAAAAAAATGATTTGATAAGTCAATAAACACAGAATAGGTTTTGAACAATTAAAGTCTGTTACTAGAATTTAACATTTTTGTATTTTTTATATTTTAAAGAATGAAATTCATTGAATATAAATTATTATTAGATTTTGTTATTTGAGTGAATAATTGTTTTGTCTTTTTTTATTTTACTTCATAAAAAACTTTAAAAATCCCTAAACCAGTTTCACTAAGGAAATAAAATAATTTTTTTTCAAATTTTAACCCAAATTCTAGGCAAAAGATACTCCCTTGCTATAGGTATGATATTATATATGATTAATCTTTTTACCAACATTGAAACTAGTTTTCATTCTAAATAACTATTATTAAATTCACGTAAACTAAAATTTCTCTTGGTAAAAGTTAAAAAATATACAAAAAATAAAAATCTGTTAGAAACTGTTGACAAACAAATACGTTATGCATATCTTAACAATAATAAAAATACAAATCGTAAATGATATTAAAAAAAAAAAATTTTAAATCGATTTTTTAAAAATACAAACAAAAAGCTATAAAAAACTTAGTGTTTTTCATAGCCATTAAATCAATCATTTCACTCCACCTCAGGGGAAACCATTGACAACTTGTATCAATAAAAACTATGGGAAAATTCGCACAACTACTTCATTGTTTCAAGCACCTCACTCCTCCTGCTTCTCTTCTGTCTTTGAATTTAATGTTTGCTCTATTTTTTTTATCAGCCTTTTTACCTTAGAATAGGTATCAGCCAAAAAATGTTGCCATGCTGCTACACCATATCTTTAAAAGCCTACATCTACCCATAAAATGTATTTTTAATGATTGTCTTTTTTTTTTTCATAAATAAATTGAGAAAAGGTCAATTTTTGTTTTAAAGCAAGTTTTAAATAGAAAATTATTCTATTACTTTTTTTTAAAGGTTAATTTTTTTTAGAAAATTGAAAAAAATTTCAAACTTTGATGTCATTTTTTAAAGTGTGGTTGGTGTTTTATTGGAGGGGATACTTTTTTTTAATATTCCTTAATCTGTTATCTTCAAATTGTTATATTCAAAATTAGGTTCCATTTAATACTTTTGCAGAATTTTGCACTTGAATATATTTAATTCTTTTAAAAGTTTTTTTTTTTTAAACATGTCTGTTTATTAGTATGCTTTTTAGAGAATATAAAAAATATCTATATATAAAACTGTTTTAACTTAAGCCTTTTTTTGTTTTTTTAATGGATTCTTTTGAAAAAAATTAACAATGAAAATACTGTTTGAATAGATAAAAAATAAGTATTTTATTTCATAATGAAATTAAAAAAAAAACCCAAAGATCTGAAATTTATTTATTATATCTTTAGACACATTTTAGAACATCAGGGTGTTATAAGTTTTTTTAAAAATGAGAAAAGACGAGAAAAGTATTTTTTAATAAATAATTACATTTGAAAGAGCATAAAATTTTACAAAACTGAAAACAGAACCCTGAAATTTCTAGTATTTTTTTCATGGCGAGATAATAAAAAAAACAACAAAGGTCTGTACTTAATTATTTTTTAAGACACATGTGAAAGCATTTGGGAGTTAAAAATTTTAAAAAATAAGAGAAGAAAAGATTTTTTATAAATAATTTAGATTTCATATAGTTTTTCATAATCCTTTGGATGAGGTTTGATAAATTGTACAACTATTTTTCAGACTGTTATCCTCATCTTTATTTTTGTTTTTTACACAACGTTTTAGCCAATAAGCCCTTTGGCCTTCATCAGGTATACTCCCTGATTAAACATTGCTGGTATGAACTTCCAATTACAAGGAGGTTCCTGAGTGAGTACACCTGTTGAAGGCCGAAGGGCTTATCGAACGAAACGTTGTGTAAAAAATAAACAAAAATAAAGATGAAGATAACAGTATGAAAAATAGTTGTACAATTTAGATTTCATACATAAAATTTTACATAGAAATTGGCAAAAAAAGGAAATTAAAGAGTAAATATAAACTCACCTAAATGAGAGTTAACACTGATAGATAGATAGATAGATAGATAGATGGTCAAGAAGAAAACCAAATTAGGCTGTTTTACGTGTTTATAACAATTTAGATAATTAGAGCCTTAGATAGATGGGTGTAGACAAATAAATACAATTGATTTGTTAAAGTTTTAAATTCTTATGTATTTTATTGTGTAAAAAAATAAAATAGTATAATCCAGTGAATACAAGATCCTTCTATTATTTAAGTATTTTTAGACTGAACAAAGTAACCTCAAGCATCCAACACTACAATCCTTTAATTGTATTTTTTTCATTGGTTCAAAAATAGATTTTAAATTTATCTATGAAGGGTTATCTACCCTTTCTAAAATATTCTATCTGACTGCTGGGATACAAGCTGCTACCCTACAGAAAAACAAGTTTACTCACATTGTTTTTGATGGTTGATGAAGTAATATCTAGTTAAGACTATTTATTATTCCCTACAAAGAATTCAATATTGGAATTAACTTTATTATTCAGACTTTTGTCCTCGTCTTAGTAGGTTTTTTTTATGTTTATACACTACGTTTTGGGCCTAGTGTACCTCAAGCCATCTTGAGGTGTTTTTAACCATAACCTCAGATAGGGATGCTTGGTCTCATCACCTATCTGAGGTACACAAGGGCGAAATGTAGTGTAGAAATATCAAAAAACCTACTAAGATGAGGACAAAAGTCCGAATAATAAAGTTAATTCCTAAATTGCGAAGCCTCATCTCAAATATAGTATAGAAAACATCAAAAATTAGCAAGACGAGGACAAAAGTCCGAATGATAAAGTTAATTCCCTAAATTGCAAAGCTTTATACCAAAAATAAAAATAAACTATTATTGAAAGAATTCAATGTCTGATTAGAGGTTTTTTGGGTTTTAATTTAGTTTTGTTGCAATCAGTAAACATATTACTAATATAAAGTAGAAACAGAAATTATAAAACTTAATTTAGGAATTTATTTAAAAAGAAAATTAAGTTAATTTTAAAAAAATCTCTAAAGAGAAAATTCAAATAATTTTGAATTATAGACAAAAAGGAATCAAATTAACAAATTCAAATAAGTGAATAATAATGTTATATTTTTTCATTCAGTAAAATCAATCAAACATTTTCATTTGGAGTATTTGATTTTTAAAATAAATTGATTATAAAATGAAAAAGAATTATAATAGACTAAAATAATGATAATAGAAATAAAATTTTTAATTTCTGTATTGTTTCCCTTGAAAAGAACTCTTCAGTCATTAAAATAAAATCTTTTCCTTTGTTTAATCTTATCCTGTCATCTTGAATCAATCTTTGAAACAATCACTAATTTATTTTTCAATATATTCTTTGAAAAGCATCAGAAATCTTTCAAAATGTTGATTTTAATTAAATTCCTGAATCTCATAAATACACAAAGAAATAAACTAACACTATGTGATTTCTGTTTTTACTGTTATTATTATTATTATTATTTATGATATTATTGTAAAATATTTATCTTTCATAATTAAATATTTCTTTTTTTTCAGATTTTCTGATTCTTAAAAAAATTGATTGGATTTGATGAAAATTTTAAAATATGTGAAAATTGAAGATTTTTTCATGAGAAAAAATTCAAATCTAAAACTAATTTTTGAGTCTCGTTTTTATTTGGAATGAAAAAAAATCACTGCAACTTTATTTACCAAACAAAAGAGCAATTAAAAAAAAAAAGAAGTTTTTTCCAGTTTATTTTATTGAACTTTAATTCATATAAATGACTAAAGATTAATTTGTTAACAAGTATGTCTACTCACGTTCAAATCAATGGCTCTTCATTTTCTGAGGAGGAGACTTTATTAAAAGATATGGAGACACAGAAGAAACCATTTTCATGTGAAAATTGTGGCTCTTCATTTTTTCAAAAGGGTCATTTACAAACTCATCTTTGTATCCACACTGGAGAGAAATCCTATTCATGTGAAATATGTGGCTCTTCTTTTTCTGAGAAGTCTACTTTATTAAGTCATAAACTTAGTCATACAGGAGAGAAACCGTTTTCTTGTGGAAGATGTGATGCATCTTTTTCTAAAAAGGTATATTTACAACGTCATGTCCGTACCCACACAGGAGAGAAACCCTATTCCTGTGAAATTTGTGGCTCTTCATTTTCTCAGAAGATTAACTTACAAAGTCATATGAGTTCACACACCGGGAAGAAACCTTATTCTTGTGGAATTTGTAGCTCTTCTTTTACTAGAAAGAGTAACTTAATTACTCATAGTCGTATTCACACTGGAGAGAAACCCTATTCCTGTGATATTTGTGGTATTTCCTTCTCCCAGACGTCTACTCTATCAAATCATAGAAAAACCCACACAGGAGAGAAACCCCATTGTTGTGAAATTTGTGGCTCTTTGTTTGATAGAAAGAGTAAATTAGTAATTCATAGACATATTCATACTGGAGAGAAACCTTTTACTTGTGAAATTTGTGGCTCTTCTTTTTCTGAGAAGGGTAATTTACATAGACATCTTCGTATCCACACAGGAGAGAAACCTCATTCCTGCGAAATTTGTGGCTCTTCGTTTTCTAAGAAATGTAATTTACAAAATCATTTGCGTACACACACGGGAGAGAAACTCTATTTCTGCAAAATTTGTGGCTCTTCCTTTTCTGAAAAGTCTACTTTATCATATCATATTTGTATCCACACAGGAAATAAACCTTATTCTTGTGAAATTAGCAACTCTTCTTTTAATAAAAAGAAAGAATTAGTAATTCATAGTCATATTCACACCAGAAAGAAACCTTATTACGGTGAAATTTCTGGTTCTTCTTCTCCCGAAAAGGGTAATTTACAAACTCGTCTTAGTACCCATGCAGAAGAGAAACCCTATTCCTGTGAAATTTGTGGTTATTCTTTTTTTAGCAAAGATCTGTTGGTAATTCATAGTCGTATTCATACAGAAGAGAAGCCTTATTCCTGTAAAACTTGTGGGTCTTCATTTTCTCAGAAAGGTCATTTACTACTCCATATACGTATCCACGCAGGAAAGAAACCGTATTCCTGTGAATTTTGTGGTTCTTCATTTTTTCAGAAGAGTGATTTACAAAGACATGTACGTACCCACACGCGAGAGAAACCCTATTCTTGTGAAATTTGTGGCTGTTCGTTTTCTCTGAGGGGTAATTTACAAAGTCATATACGTACCCACACGGGAGAGAAACGTTATTCCTGTGAAATTTGTGGCTTTTCATTTTTTCAGAAGCGTGATTTAAAAAGACATGTACGTACCCACACAGGAGAGAAACCCTATTCTTGTAAAATTTGTGGATCTTCTTTTTCTCGAAAGTGTCATTTACAAAGTCATGTACGTACCCACACAGGAGAGAAACCCTATTCTTGTGAAATTTGTGGTTTTTCATTTTCCCGGAAGAATCATTTACTAAGTCATATACGTATCCACACAGGAGTTTCTACAGAAATCTCATGAGAGAGAAAATAAAAATCGAAAATCCCCTAAGCAAGCAGCAATTGAATGATTACTTGAGACTCTCATTTGAAAAGGGGGAAATGCGCAAACAAAAGGCTCAGTAGAGTGAATATATTGTAAATGAGAATAAAGGAAAAGTAGAAATGCCAGAGCCAGTAATAAAAGCAGATCTAATTAGAACAAAGCTGGCTCAAGCCTCCAACCACAAAAAACCTGGCATCGACAATACATCAAACTTCTGACTGAAACAACAGCACAATATAGTAGTTGCTACAACAGAATTATGAAAGCTCCTGAGATATCACCATCATAGCTTCTAAAAGGAGACAGCAGCCTGATTCCAAAGAGCCGTGAAACATCAAATCCAAATCGATATCACCCAATATGCTGCCTGAGTGCCACATATAAGCTCTTTACTGAGATATTGGCAGAGATTATTTATGAGCATCTATCATCCGGGCATACATAGAGGAAGAACAGGGAGGATGCTGAAGGGCATATCTAGGCAGAAAGGGCCAATTGCTTATCAACAAGACCATTTTTAAGGATTATAGAAGGAGGAAAAGAAATCTAAGTATAGTGGATAGACTATTTAAAGGCATTTTATAGGGTGCCCCATTCATAGATCTTAAAATTCATTGAATTATACAAAATCAACCCAACTATCAAAGAAATTATTGTGAAGGAATGACAAACATCAGTTTCATTTAACCATGCTGGGGGAAGAATGACCATTCCTAATGTCAAAATAAAAAAAGGGATATTTCAAGGAGACAGTTCATCTCTTCTTGCTTAGCAATTGATCCTCACAGTAAAATGCTAAAGAAGTGCTCAGATGCTTCTGACATGTCAACAATGGCTAGGATTTCAGCAGCCAATGTACTTTTCATCACTCTTCTAATGTGTTTGGATTGCCAGGTTATGGGTGTATATTTGTGGTTATTGCCAACCAAAAAAATTATGTACCCATTTTGAGATCCTCCGTCTGTCAAGTTAGGCATCACAATTGTTACACAAATATTAAACAGTTCAATTATAAAAACAAATAGCAGCAAACAGCAGAACAAAACAATAAAACCATCAACAAACCAAGCAAATGTCTTTTACATTACAAACAAAAATTACTTCAAAATTCTTTCCAATAATTGTAAATCCATGACGTTATTATTTCCGTTGTTTTGGGGTTTGTTTTTTTTCCCAAATTGTACTGTGCACAAAACCCAAAAAAAATGTCCGGTAGAATCCCTTGTGGTCGAAGGTATTGTTTTTTTTTTTTTAAATCTTAATCCATTTGCATCTCATCCTTGTCCCCAGATCTGTTGTGTCGCCAGGATAGCATTGGAAAGTAAAGGTCATAATTAATAAGAGAAAGCAATTTTGTTGTTGAGAATTG
>JAUZSX010318171.1:0-11839 GCA_034780655.1 Idiosepius hallami | reverse complement strand
AAAGCCCGGGTTAGAGCACGTAAAAATGGCCTTGTGCCAAACTTGGGGGTGCTCACCAAGTAAATATCATATACATAGTCTTTGATCAAAGCCTCTAGTATCTTGAAGGGGTGCAAGTTGCCCTTTTTTTTTTAGGGGAAAGGGGCCGCAAGGTGCATTCTGGCTCGGGGTCGCTATGTGGCTAAACACGGCACTGCTCAATTCGCAAGTCTAACGCAAATTTAAACCTATCATTAGGAGAAAGGGGCCGCAAGGCGCATTCTGGCTCAGGGCCGCAATGTGGCTAAACACGGCACTGCTCAATTCGCAAGTCTAACGCAAATTTAAACCTATCATTACACAAATAATCAATAGTTTCGATTAGAGTATTTTTTCTATTATTTTGTATTAAAAAAAAAAACACGAAATTAGAAAAAAAAGATTATGTTTCCTTTATTGATCCATAAAAAATATAATTATCATTTTTTGACGGCATTGGTTATAGAGTTTTATATTCAATATTGGAATGTGGACACTAAGAGGGAAAAATTTACGTGTTTATTTGAGTGTGTGTGAGTGTGTGTGTGTGTGTGTATGAGCGTGTGTGTGTATGAAAGAGAGAGAGAGAAAGAGAGAGTGTGTGTGTGTGTGTGTGCATGTGTGTGTATGAGAGAGAGAAAGTGTGTGTGTGTATGGGTGTGTGTGTGAGAGAGAGTATGTGAATGTGTGTGCGTTTATGTGTGTGTATGAGAGAGAGTGTGCGTGTGTAGGTCTGTTTGTGTGAGAAAGAGAGTGTGTGTGTGTGTGTGTGAGAGAGAGAGTGTGTGTGTGTATATATGTGAATGTATATGAGAGAGAGAATGTGTGTGTGTATGTGTGTGTTTGTGAGAGAGAGTATGTGTGTGTGAGAGAGAGTGTGTGTGTGTGTGTGAGAGAGAGTGTGTGTGTATGTGTGTGTAAGTGAGAGAGAGAATATGTGTGTTTGTGTGTCTGAGAGAGAGAGTGTGTGTGAGAGAGAGAGAGTGTGTGTGTGTGTTTGTGTGTGTTTGTGAGTGTGTGTGTGTGTGTGTGTGTGTGTGTGTGTGTGTGTGTGTGTGTGTGTGTGTGCTTCTCTCTTTGGTGTGTATGCTTTAACGAATGTTTGCCTTTCTGTGTGAATGTTTGCGCCTCTGTTTGTGTATGCGCACGTGTGTGTGTGTATGTATAGGTAGCGTGCTTCTACAATCGTATGTATGTGCTACACTTGTGGGTGTAGACATAAAATATTCGTGTGTTTATAAAGTAATTAACCTAAAAACCTCATTTTATAAATATACAAACGTTTGTTTTTTTTAGGGGGGGGATTACAGTTTTTTTTTTTAATTCATTTTTTTTTTCATTATTTTATTTTTAATTTGGTTTTTTTATTCTATTTTATTTTTTAAATATTCCTCTTGTGTTTACGTTTTGACTTTGGAGCCTGATTCAAATTATATAATAAAGCTTTTTTTTTTTTTTTGGTTGACAAATAAAGCGCTTCTTACAGCATTCATATTCACGATTTGTTTCTACATAAATTGATACAAACTGAATTTGAATTTAATTGTCATCCTCCATGGACTGTTAACCCAGAGCTATTTAACTCTAGATTTTCCATTCTGTGACCTACTCTTCAGTGGGAGAATAAAAACAGGCATACGAATATCAATATTACCCTTAAGCATCACGCTAAAAGGTTGTGGGCCCAAAATTCTTTATCACTAGATTTTTTTTGTTCTGTGGCCTATGCGTCAGTAGGAGAATAAAAATAGAGAAAAGAATGAATGCAGACCCAAAGGTCTTTAACACAATAAGTTTCTCATTTCATGTCCTACACAAATCACTAAAGTTATGATGTTACAATGTTTTTAGTACAACGATTAAGTCGATATCGACTTATTCAAGCGCCAAACAAAATTAGGCACAAGGCCAGTTTTACGTGGTCATCATCACCTAGATGAGTTACTCTCATTGAGTTGACGGGCCTCGTCTACCCGGGTTTTTGTAATCAGTGTTATCCTTACACCCAAATGAATTTCTCTTCCGAGTTAACGAGCCTGATCTACCCGAGGCAGCTGAAAGTGACTAAAACGATTTTGACTGGAATTCAAATTCGTATATTACCATTCCAGAGTCCAAGCTTTTACCACTGTCCAACATTTGCTCTATATTGATTTTTTTGTAAATACCTAGCTGGGTACAAGTGTTGTATATAATTTCAAGTTGCTATTTCATGGCATTTCAGGATTCGACCTTCGATCTGAATTAAAACATGTCTCTTCGGTAATATGGTAACGAGGTACCAAAGACCTTGGATAGTACTAAAGACCATGAGAAATCTATAAACAAAGAAAAGACTGATCCAAGCCTGAACAACAAAAATGGTGACGTCCACTTAAGACAGTGGATAAAGACTCGGACTTTGGAATCGTAATACACGAGTTCGAATTACAGTCGTTCCGTTTACTAATAATACCCTTGGAAAATGTATAAATCTTCACATCCGTTCAAGCTGCGGATTAAATAGTGCATTTTATATAATTCAAAAAAAAATTATGTGAGAGCAAAAAAATGTAAAATGATTGTTCTTGGCATTAAATGACTTATAAAAGTTGATATGCCGTAAAACAACGAATATCAAAGCACAATGATAACATCGACGCATGAAATTATCTACACTTGCAAAATGATCAAAAAAGAATATGTACCCTTTTGCATCAAGCCATAGTTTCGCATTAAGCCAGGCGCGGACATGCGCATTGATGGAATGGAATGGTGTGCGTGCAAGTGCACTTTTACTTCAGCATATCCCACAATGCTTTGTCTCTGGTCATGTGACACTAATCGATTTCTTCTCTTTTCGAGATTTGCCCATTCTTTCTGCTATCTCTCTATCTCCCCCTCTTTCTCTCTCTCTCTCTCTCTCTCTATCTATCTATCTATCTATCTTTCTCTGCTGTGTCTCTCTATGTATTTCTTTCTCTCTGCCCTCTCTTTCTCTTTCTCTCTCTCTTACTGTCTTTGCTCTCTCTATTTCACTCTTTTTCTTTTTCTTTCACTCACTCTATCTGTTTCTATCTCTCTCTCTCTCTCTCTTTTCCTGTCTCTAACTCTCTATCTCTCTCTTTCTCTCCCTGTTTCTCTCCCTCTCTCTCTCCTCCATCTCCTTCCCACTCTCTCGCCCTCATTCTTTTTCTCCCTCTCTCCTTTCTCTCTTATTCTCCTTCTCCCCTCTTTCTCTCTCTCAGTTTCTCTTTCTCTTCATCTCTCTCCTATGTCTTTCCTTCTCTCTCTCTCTCTCTTTCCCCTCTCCTTCCCCTCTCTCTCTTCTCCTTCTCCCTCTTTCTCTCTTTTCCTCTCTCCCCTTTCTCTCTTCCCTCCTTCTCTCCCTATTCTCTCTCCTTCTCCCTCTATCTTCCACCCTACATCTCTCCCTATCCCTCTTATCCCCCTCCCTATTATACTCATGAAGGTCGAGGTAATCGATTCTCTTTGACGATCGATATATTTCTTTCTTGCTCTTTTAACCAATCCGATTACCAAAATCTGATGAAAGACCAAAAAAGAAAAAGAAAACTCATTGGCTGTTTGTTTGTTTAGTTTTACGACATATCAACCTTTTTAGGTCATTTAATACCGAGAACATTCTTCTGTCTTTTTCTTTTGAGAATCATTATTTCTTTATGTTGTTTTTGTTTACGCTTTTTGTTTTGTTTTGTTTTTGGAGTAACGCAATATGCACTATTTGACCCATAGCTAGAGGAAATAGGGGGATTCATATCTTTACCAAGGCTATCAATCAAAAAATGAACGTAAAGGGAACGACTGTGATTTGAACTCACAAAAAGAAAAGTCAAAGAAAAAAAAAGATTTGGGGAAAAAAAAGAGAACAAAACGCTTCTAACTCGTAAGAGTAATTCGTGAGTTCAAATCCCAGATCATCCGATCGAGATTCTTTATAAATAAATAGCCTTCAATTAATCATTTCTTTTCCCTTGTGGGCTGTAGACCTATAGGTCTGTATCACTATTTTTCAATCTGTGACCTACGCATTGATTGGAATATAAAAAATAAAACAAGGTAAACGAATGTCAATACGCCCCCGAACGCCAGACTATTCGGTTGTCCCAGAAGTTCGTCGAAACTTCGTAAACATTTTGAACTTTAACCCTCCAAGTAATAACAAAAACAACAAATTATTCCTCAATATAAAGACCATCAGTGTTTAGGAATTTTGGGGGCGACCAAAATATCTATTTGGTTGCCCAAAAACTTCGTAAACACTTTATAATTTTAGTGTCCTAATAGCAAGAAAAACAACAAAAATTATTCCTAAAAAAAAGACCATAATTTTCTAAGACTTTCCTGCCATTGATCTACAGGCTTTTGAATCTGGTGAAAGTGCAATTCAGCTGGCTTTAAATCAAAAAATTCTTGACACGCTTTTTCTCCACTTTGTCTAACGAGTCAAAACAGTAGCCCTTCAGACAGTGTAACATTGAGCAGACAAGGCCACAATCTGATGGTGCAGAGTCAGGACTTGAGGAATATTTTTTGTTTTGTTGACAAAATGACCCATGATAGATACAGCTGACTTTTTTTTTTCAACGCAGACAAGAAATATATTTATTTGAAATAATTAGTCCGGCCATTACTTGAGCGTAACGGTCAGACCATGCTTTTTAATTGATTTTCTCTTTATTTCCAACGTCTCTCAAAACGTTACTTCCTCTATTTTTGATTCTCATCCTTTTCCTTTTCTTTTTTCTTCATCGTCTTCTTTCTTTTGTTCTTCTTCCTTATTTTCTTAATCGTTTTCTACCTTTTTTTTTTCTTCCTTTCTTCTTCTTCATCTTCTCCTTTCTTCTTCTGCTTTCATCTTCATCTTCTTTCCCTTCATTTTTTCTCCTTCTTCTTTTAATCTTTTTTCTTCTTTTTTCTTCTTTTTTTCTTCTTCTTCTTGTTCATCTTGTACTTACTCAATCTTCTTTCTTTTCTTTTCTTTTGCATTTTTTTCTTCATTTTCCGTCATTTTTCTTCTTCTTCTGCAACAACCACTCTTAATTCTTCATATAGGTTTACATATATCTTAACTTCTCACTTGATTCCATTCTAGATTTTTTGTGTGTGTGGAGGGGGTGGGAGGTGAGGATGTTTTTCTTCCTCTTCCTCTTTTCTCTTCATCTTCTTCATCTTCTCTTCTCATTTGCATATTCCATCAATCCCAATCAATAATTCTGGTGTAGTCTTCTATTTTCAGAACGACTCGCTTCACCTTGTTTGATTCCAGACTAGAAAACGCCCAAACAGCTACCTTCACTTCAATACCGACTGCATTGCAAATGCCTTTTTTTTTTTTTGATGGATTCTCTCTTTCTTTTCTTTCTTTTCTTTCTTTCTTTCTTTTTTCTTTCGTTTCTTATTCTTTCATTGGTTCTTTCATTTTATTTCTCTTTCTTTCATTTCTTCCATTCTTCTTTCGGTCTCTCTTTCTTTCTCGATTTCTTTCATTTCGTCCTTCCTCTCTTCTTTGTTCTTTCATTCCTTCTTTCTTTCTTTCTTTCAATCTTTCACTCGTTCTTTCTTGAATTTGTTTTTCTTCTTTCTAATTATCTCTCTCTCTCTCTATCTCTATCTCTCCCTTTCTCTCTCTTTCCTTCCTTCTTTCTTTCATTCTTTCTTTTTTCTATCAGTTTTCCTTTTATATGTTTTTCTTCTTTCTAATTATCTCTCTCTTTCTTTCTCTTTCTCTTTTTTCCTTCTTTTTTCTCTTCTTTTCTTCTTGTCTTTCTTTCTCTCTTACATTCCTTCCCAGGTTCCCAGTCTGTTAAGCAGTAGTAATGTTAAGTAAAGTTAAGTAAGGCAACACCCCCTATTGTACGCTTGTTGCACTTTGATTATTGGAAGTGTTGTGTAACTCAGGAGAGCTATTGGTTAACACATCAATTTTTTTAAAATATTATAACACTAGATTTTTCTTCAGACTAAAGTCGTTTCATGGCACCCTGTAATTGCATAATAATAAACGATAAACAAATCCTGTTTTCGGGCTATTTTGTGTGAAACAATTTTTATGTGACATTGTGTCGGCCCTTTGCTGTCACCTAGGGCGAACCACCCTGCTTTAGCTATAGCACTTCCCTTATATGTGATAAGCCTCTCGGTTTTCCCTCGTTCACCTTATTCCCTGTCGGGATTTAACGAAAAAATAAAACAAAAATAAAAGCAGATTAACTATTCTCACAATTTTATTATTGTTATTTTAATTATTATTATTGTTATTATTAAGATTATTATTATTATTACTGTGGCATCTCACTCCTATCATCAAGCGCTTGCGCAGTCAGCAACCAGAGATTTTTACTGAATTAGAGCGACAACAATCTCCTCTGAGATCCAATTGGTTCTGTACCATTCAAGTCAAAGACTGTATGGTGCAACTTCTCCTTGAGTTTTCACTCCTCTTAGTCCATCTCGCACACTCACCCTTAACGGAGTCTTCACATTCTGTGAACGGCCCACGGTGGTTCCTAAAGACTATACAGTGACCCTCCTCTAGCACTCCAGTATATCTGTATACCTTGCAGTCCGTGACAGCAGGCCCTCCTCATTTAGTTCACTTTTTTTTCACTTTCTCTTCATGAGGGAAATCATAATTGTTTTTGTTTTGCCCAAGGTAACAGCAAAGACATAGAAAACGATATTTTTTTCAAGGATTTTTTAAAGGAAAATCTAAAATGACGTTCAGTTTCAATTCATTTCTAAACAAATGTCAGATTTTAAAGTTGGTCAAGGACTTTCGAGCCCACAGCGTTTGTGAAGGCAGCCATCTTTAACGGCTTCCAAGCTCTTTAGCTCAACAGCAATATGTATGCAATATCAACAATATTGAATGTCATTTCCAGTACAGCCTAGCATTACACATCGAGTATCGTCAGCATCGACATTTTCAGGCTTTTAGGTGTCTTTTAAAATTTCTGCTTCATGAACGAGAATAAATAATTGGAAATTGTTTTTCATGATTCCTGGGATAAGGCATGAGAATTTGCATATTTTAATGCGGACAATGATCCCCATTTTTGTATTTATTAGATTTACTATTTTTCAGAATCCTCAAGACGAGGCCTAATAATTTTTATATTTATTATACGGATTATCGTCCTCACTTTGTATTTGTTAAATTTACTATTTTTCAGAATCCTCAAGACGAAGCCTAATAATTTCTATATTTATTATACGGATTATCGTCATCACTTTGTATTTGTTAAATTTACTGATTTCAGAATCCTTGAAACGAGGCCTAATGATCTGTATATTTATTATGCCGACTGTGGTTCTCATCTTTTTATTACTGTTTTCGTAATACTTGAGATGGGGTATGATAATTTGCATATTTATAATGTCAAATATCGTCCTCATTGTATTTGTTTAATTTTCTGTTTTTCGTAATCCTTGAAACAAGTTTTGATAATTTGTAGAGCTATTATAAGGACTATGGTCCTCGGCTTTGTATCGGGTCCGTACCGATTAGATCAGCATTTCGGTCTTCTTTGCATAAAGCTTGATATATTGTATATCTACTTTTCAACAAGTGTCCTCGTCTTTATCATTGTTTCCTTTACAAAGTTTTGGCAAGTGAACCATTCTACCTTCTTCTGGTGGTTGAACTCGGAAAACCTTCTGGTCGTAATCAGGTGTCTTCGCATCGTTTTACGACAAGAGGGATCCTGAGTTCAATCATCTGAAAGTAAAAAAAATCTGAGGCTAACAATGATAGGAATGAGAACAGCAGACTACAAAATAAATGTTATCCATAGCTGGAGGGAATGAGGGGCATCCATACCTTTCCCAAGGGTATTAGTCAAAATGTGAACAGAAACAGAACGGTTGGGATTCGAACTTGCGTATTACGATTCCGAAGTCCGATTGCCTAAAAACTGTCCCAAGTGAACTTCCCCTCGACATTAAAAGTGATTTTTTTTTGTTCGGAAATAACACGGCCTACTATTCAGATAATCGTCACGAAACCAACCATGGCAAAGTTGATTCGGCTGAACAACGATTCCAGAACCCAAGAGAGGAATATCAAATGAATGCAGGTTGGCGAGGGACACAATACTCCGCTCTACGAATAGCAGAAAAGATTTATCATCAGAGGCACTCCCTCCACAGAGGGCCATCATGTGTTGGTAGAGTTTAAACTCTACTGGAGACTGGTGTGATAAATCGACAGAACAGAATAAAGAGCTGGGGTGTGATATATTACAGATTCTGCCTGGAAAGAAACAGGATTTGTTAAAGTTCACGAAGAGACTTGCTGTCACTTAGATTCTAGAGAAAAGCAACAGTTGTTGACAGAGTTAGGGCCCTGATGCTGGCCAGTAGGAGAATCGAAATGGTAAAACAGTGATTATGTTGATTAGGGGAGGGGGAAAGTAAAGGATAGGAAACATAAATGGGGAAGAAAGAAATCGAATAAAAAAGAAATTTTGTTTTTGTGACGAAGAAGAAGAAAGGGGTAGAACTGAAAGAAGAAGAAGAAGAAGAAGAAGAAAAAGAAGAAAAAGAAGAAGAAAACAGAGGAAGAGGAATAAAGAGCTGAAGAAAAAGAGGAAAAAGAAGAGGAAGAAAAAGAGGAAAAAGAAGAGGAAGAAAAAGCAAAAAAGGCTGTGATAATGTGGACGAAGAAGAGGAAAAAGAAGAAGGATATGAAAAAGAAGCGGAAGAATTATGAGAATACGAAGAAAAAGAAGAAATGTGAAAAGAAGAATATAAAGAAGAATTATATAAAGATGAAGAAGAATATAAAGAAAAGAAAGAGAGTAACTCATCTAAGAACACTGATGTAAAACCTGCACTCTACTAGGCCAATGAGTCAAACGCAGAAGGAAAGAGAGTGTGTTGTACGTGTCGTACAAGCTTACAACTCATTAATTATTTGTATAGACAACCCTTACATTTCAGACATATCATCAGGATTGGCCTTCTTCTGTTAAGAAGTGACATTCACCAGGGACGTTAAATGCTGGCAATAAAATCTTGCAGTCCTATTGAGGACTTTATTAGGGGCCATAACTACAAAAACCTACTAAGATGAGGAAAAAAGTCTGAATTTATAAAAGTTAATTCCTAAATTTCGAAGCGTCATCTCAAAAATAAAAACTATAATTATAACTAAAGAGTATCCAAAAATTCACTTCAGGCCAGAAAATTTCCAAACAAGGTTTAATATGCAGTTTAAATGTTTAAAGTTTAAATTAACTTGTCCAAAATGACACCAATTTTTTGCAAAAGTTGCTTATGTCAGATGAAGCCCATTTTCATTTAAATGGATTCGTTAACAAACAAAATAGTAGATTTAGGGATCACCATGGTTCAAAATTTGAAGTCTTCGTTCCAAGTGACGACTATTGAAAACGGAAGTCCATTTGGGACATCGAATAGGCAGTTGGACTTCGGAATCATAATACACGACTTCAGACACCGTTCTTTCAGTCTTACGTTCACATTTGGACTAATAATGCCTTGAGGAAAAGTATGAATCCCCTTATCCCTTCCAGCCATGGGTTAAATAGTAATACTCATTCTGCTTGGTTCATAATTGCTAATACAAAGATATACAAGTGAACGGTGACCCCTTCAGTCATGCAAGAGTTGCAGAACCTGAAGGGCTAATCTCCTGCACAACCGACGTCTGTCGGTAGAATTTTCTCATCGAAAGTACCTTCTGCGCTACACTTGCTTTTTTTTTAACTTATCTAGGTGTAAGGATAACTCTGATTTCAAAAGCCCGGGTAGATGAAACTCGTCAACACAGGTAGAGTAACTCATCTAAGTGAGGGGTAACACTGATTACAAAGCCTCATGGATTTAATAAGTAAGTAAAAATGGCTTTGGGGCTAACTTTGGTTTGTGCTCGACCAAATAAATATATTCAATTTTTTAAACTTTTAACTCAAAAAGTTGAAGAGCTAAGAAACTAGCCCCATCTGCCTGAGGCAACTAAAGATAGAATGGTTTTTGATTTGGATTTGAACTCGCTTAATACGATTCCATGGTTCGAATTTTTACCCCCTCTCCACCTCGCTGCCTAAAAGATATCATACCTCCATAACTTTTTATTTTCTTTATCCCTCTGAAGTAATTCTTAAAGGTACAAAACCTTCGTAACTTTACCTTTTGTTATGGTTTTTGCCGAGTAAATAATAGATTTCTTATATTCTGAACAAAAGTTTTTTAATTATTTTCCAGAATCCTTGAGAGGTACGATAATTTTCACAACTGTTACTCGGACTCATTACCATTGTCTGTCTCACGATATTTCAACCGACCAATCACTCAGTCTCCTTCTCCAAGAGATAAATAGGTTGAAACGTCATTAGATGGACAATAATAAGGATGAGGACAATAGTCCGAAAAATAGTTGTCAAAAAAACATTTTTTTTTAATTTAATAATTTTCTGAAATATTCAGTTTGGAGTTTTTGGGGGTCAACTTGTCTGTTTCTTTTTTTTGGGGGGGATATTTTTCTTATTATATTTTATATCTAATATTTTTTTTTCATTTTGTTAATCTTTTTGTTTTCTAATATTTTTTCTTTTTTCTTTTTTTTTCATATTTGCTTAATTATTCGTGTGTGGAATAATGAACCAACCATCAACCAACCAACCACTGCTGTTTTTTAATATTCAACTCCATCAACATCAACGCATCTCTGGATCTTTTATTCACAACTCAATAAAAAATAAATAATGAACAATATTTTTTTTTTAAATCAATGATTATTTTAAAAAATTAATTCAACCAAACTAATTGATTTTCTTTCCATTTATTTCTCTCTATCTTCCTTTCTTTCTTTTTCTTCCTCTCTTTCTCTTTTTAACCTGTTACTTATCTTTTTCATTAAAAACAAATTAACCATTAAAATCAAAATTACTTCTATAATAAACATTCAAACCTAAATTATGTCTTATTTTCCGACCAAAAATAACCCTACAATCAAATAACGTCCTCTAAATTGTGAATTTATCTTTAAATTCGTGTCCAGGGTGCATCTGTGTTTCAACAATGGCATGAAAAGAATGTCGGATGTCTCCGGCAATCTCTCTCCGTGCGAGTCGAAAAGCCCCGAAAACTACCGAAGCATCGCAGCGATAGGAGGAGTAGGCCAATCAATGGGGGTAGTAGCGAGCAGCGACGACGAAGACGAAGATGAAGAAAAAGAAGAACGAAGGAGGGGATTAGTGGGAGGAGGCGATGGTGATGATGAAGAAGAAGAAGGAGCGGGCGTGGGCGAAACCTCACTGGGAACTGCGGGGACGTTGGATGAGATTTCTGTTGTGAGTAGTTTGAAAGCAAACGCAAGCTGGACTGGTCGCCAGCCGCTTCATCAAAAAGGATTGTTTTACGGCTGGAGGCGACACAGCAAGAAAAAGAAGAGAGATTTTATTCAAAGGGATGAGGCCTGCGGAATGTGTGGATATAAAGCCAAATGGATGCAAATATTCAACAATCCGCGAGCTTTGCTTTTCTTTCTTTGTTCCGGATCTTTTATTCAAGGTAAGATCATAACAACACTGTATATATATATATATATATATATATATATATATATATAACATTCATTCATAGCTTATGTTTTTTTGCCAACAAGTTTTGAGGTTTTTATATGTAATTTTTACTTTATCCAAAAAGTTCTTTTAAAAAAAAAACACCTGGTCCACTGGTCCATCATCACCACCAGTGAACACTTTTTATACCACTAACACTTTGAAAATTTTATGTTATCCCCAAAACACGAGTTTATTTATTTTAGCATCTTTTTACTTACAAATTTTGTGTG
>JAUZSX010318160.1:0-11839 GCA_034780655.1 Idiosepius hallami | reverse complement strand
TGGTTTTGACTGGGATTTGAACTCGCATAATACGATTCCAGAACCCGAGCTTTTACCAATGCTCCACTGTCGCTGCCTTCTGGACAGAATATAGTGACATTAGTATCTTTCTGCCAAGTCAAACAAAATTGAGAGGTTATATTCTCCCTCCCTCAATGTCCACTCTCCTCTCTTAACACTTTCTTTTAGGGTCAATTTCCTTAACAGCTTTAATCTGAGTGGCCACAATCATTGCCTTTCATTTATCTTCTCTTTGTTTGCTTAAGAAATGTGTTTGGTTGCCCTAGGTTGCTCTGGGTTGCCCTAGGTTGCCCCAAATTGCCCTAGGTTGCCCTAGGTTGCTCTTGGTTGCCTTAGGTTGCCCCAGATTGCCCTAGGTTGCTCTGGGTTGCCCTGGGTTGCCCCAGGTTTTCCTAGCTGGCTCTGGGTTGCCCCAGGTTGCTCTGGGTTGCCCTAGGTTGCTCTGGGTTGCCCTGAGTTGCCTCAGGTTGTCCTAGTTTTCTCTGGGTTGCCCCAGGTTGCTCTGGGTTGCCCTGAGTTGCCTCAGGTTGTCCTAGTTTTCTCTGGGTTGCCCCAGGTTGCCCTAGGTTTCTCTGGGTTGCCATGGGTTGCCCTGGGTTGCCCTGGGTTGCCCCAGGTTGTCCTAACTGGCTCTGGGTTGCCCCAGGTTGCTCTGGGTTGCCCTAGGTTGCTCCAGGTTGCCCTAGATTGCTCTGGGTTGCCCTGGGTATCTCAATCATTCCACCCAGTGTGGCGTTGGGCTACAAATTTATATTTGCTGTTTCTGTAGCATACTTGTTTTTACGAGAAAGAGTTGCTAGCTCTATAAATGAAATTGAGCAATGGTTAAATTATGCTGTCTTAGACAATTTAACCCTTTAAATCCTGACTAATCAGAATTACCATGTAGTCACTCAGAGTCATAATTTTAGAGGAACATTTTAAAGCCAAAATAATGGTGTGTCTTCTTTTGCCTTATGTTTTCAGGGCCAACAATTCGACCTCTTAGGGTCCAAACATCCATTTAATGTTAAAAAATATTTTTATATAAAATTAGAAAACAACTAATAAATATTTACAAGTATATTTCATTTATGTATAAGAATAAAAATCTTAGGTTAAAAATCAACAGAACCCGTCAATTATTTATTAAAGTTTGTTTTTCAAGATCAGAATACAAATTTTACTTTTTAAAACATTTATTAGAATAATAAATAAGATTATAATAAATATAAGATCAGAATACAACTTAGTCATATTTTACTTTTTAAAACATTTATTCAAATAATAAATAAGATTATAATGATTATAAGATCAGAATACAACTTAGTCATATTTTACTTTTTAAAACATTTATTCAAATAATAAATATAAATATGATAATAAAATCACAATATATATTAGCCATATTTTACTTTTAAAATCTTCAATAACTTGGATTAAATGGAACAAGCTCTTTGAACTGACTCCTTTATTGTGAGAGATTTCCGATAACAGTAGATATATATATATATATATGTGTAATAATAATAATAGCAATAATAATAATAATAATGATAATAATAATAATGATAATAATAACAATTTTCCAAAGGTTCCTAAGGTTGACTGAACAGTAAATGTGAATATAAAAATAACTTTTTAACCTCAGAAAATTGAAAAATAATTTTTTTAAGCTGCCAATTTTATTTAAAAAAAAAGTCTATCCCCACCTTAAACTTTGTTCACCCTAATGAATTTTTGAAACAACAGCCCCGCCCTGTAGAAGTTTAAAAAAAAAATGTAGAGGAAATCTTTAAAGGACAAAAACAAAAACAAAACAATCGTGTGTGGTCTTACCTTGCGGGTGTATCGAATGGGGTCGGACAAACAAAAAAGAGAGATGAAAGACGGCACCCGGCCTTATAACGTGTACGTTCATGGAGAAAGGGTAAAGTCTTATTGCCAATGATGCAAAGCGGTACGACTCGCACAAACACGATCCGGAAAACATGTCACCCATTCCCGGAAATAGAGCTTTTATATGGAGTCCCACATTTACATGCATACAATAAGTCATATTGGAGACACTGGTTCCTGCTACATCACTGAAGTTAAGCAATGTAGAGCCTGTTTAGTACTAACATGGGTGACCCCTTAGGAATATTAGGTACTGTACAAGGCTGGCCAGCAATTTGTGGTATGATCAGTCAAACACATAAAGTTAAGCAATGTGGAGCCTGTTCAGTACTAACATGAGTGACCCCTTAGAAATATTAAGTACTGTACAAGGCTGGCCAGCAATTTATGGTATGGTCAGCCAAACACATTAAGTTAAGCAATGTAGAGCCTGTTCAGTACTAACATGAGTTACCCCTTAGGAATATTAAGTACTGTACAAGGCTGGCCAGCAATTTGTGGTATGGTCAGCCAAACACATTAAGTTAAGCAATGTAGAGCCTGTTCAATAGTAACATGGGTGACCCCTTAGGAATATTAAGTACTGTACAAGGCTGGTCAGCAATTTGTGGTATGATCAGTCAAACACATAAAGTTAAGCAATGTAGAGCCTGTTCAGTACTAACATGGGTGACCCCTTAAAGTGTCCTACTGAGAGTGGTAGAATATCCTCAGTAGTCTTCCAATAGATCTCCCATGAAGCGGTCTGTATGGCTGCTTTTATTAGGAGCGGGGGAGTTCACTATTTAGGTGAGACTAGGCCTCACAACATATACATATATATTAAAATAGTTAAGTGGCATACCTAAATGGGTTGCGATGAGGAATTTTCGATGGTCCTTCCCAGGTGTCAGTATTGGAGGGGTAACATGATGTCACCCGAACAAAATCTTTTTAGCCAAGCTAAGGTGCGAAAATAGTCTCGAAACAGAATTTATTTATGATTTTATTTATTGATGTCAGTTTGTGAGACTTCGCTGGGCTGGCCATATACACTGAATGAAAAGTGAACGCCTCTCTCATGCACTACTACACAGTCAGCTGAAAGGAGGCACACGCCCTGTTGGTCGCCCTCATCTCAGATTCAAAGATGTTCTAAAGCATCATCTCCCTTGACTTTTCCCTTGACCATGACTCGTGGACAACCCTGTCTAAGAACAGAGATGCTTGGCGAGCCAATCTGTACATTGGTAAAAGAACCGATGAATGCAAATACCTTGAAAAGCTACAAAGACGCCGTCCAACGGCATCTCAATCATAGTTATAATCTCTTTCAGCATTGTCGGTAACAACATACGCTCGCCTATACTACATACTATCTGTACACAAGTGGTAAATTTAATATTTACTTGTTGAAAAAGTTTTGATCCAGAAAAATATCCAAGAAGAAATTAAATGTATAATTAAATTTTTTAAAAATTTTATATGACTTTTTTTTTAAAATACTTTTGTTCATATATTTTTATAAGTAAAAATGTAAAAGAAATCGAATCAGGAAAAAACATAGTTCTCTTGGCGAACATTAATAAAAGGGAGACAACTTTGAATATTTTGTTGCTTCTAATTATTTTTCTTTCCTTGTAGTTATATATAGAATATTTTTGCATTCATCCTAGAAATGCTAATATCCTTAATTCTTTTAAGAAGTCATCAACACCTCAAATTAATTTTCTTATGATATTTTATGTTTATATTATATTTAGGTATGAGGTTATAAAACTATTATTATTATTTATATAAAGAATCAGTTTTAAAAAAATGAATTACTCAATATTTATTTAAATGTGTGATTTACAATTTACATAATAATATAACAGCAGGATTTGAATTTTAATAAGGAAATAAATATGAAATATTCATTTAAAAATTCATGGTCATCAAATAAGATAAATACTAACATTGGTTTCATTAAATTGGTATATTTCTAATTGGTAGAGTTTTAATTGGACATTTGAATAACAATAGTTAATTAAAGATTTAAGACTTTTATACATTTAATATGTGATATAAGAATTTGCACTATGTAGATAAATAATGTGTAAACTTTGAGCTTTTCAAGATAAGTTTTGCTAAATTTTAAGGATGATCTACAGTTAAAGTTCTGGTTAAATAATTTTTTTTTATATATATACAAACCAAGTTTATATTATGACATGAATCAAATAGTTTCAAAACAACTTTTTCACTCCATATAAAGTAAAAATTTTGTTACCTGATAAGTCCAAAATGAGAGAGCTCTTGAACATATTTCCATAATAACTTCTGGCTTTAAACCAGCAAGGACCATCTATTTTGAAATAAATAAAATTGATTAGGTTAGTTTTTAATCGTGAAATTTGATTTATTTTTAGTTAGTATTAATATTTATAAACTTTTACCAAATTTATAGTAATTTTAAACATAACCTTTTTGATAAAAAAAAACATATCAGATATGAATGTTTACTACTTACAAACTGTTTTAAACAAAAATTTGGATCTATTTGATTTTCCACTTATTGTTTGCTTAATCATGTAAATTCAACTGTAAAAAGATAATTATCATAAATTTAACCAAATTTTTATTTTGTTAAAATTTAAGTCATAACATCATACAAAATTATGAGAGTGAAGAAGTTTCCATCACGAGAGATAATTGAAACTCCAACTGACTTGTCCAAATTCAGGTATAACTGTCTAAACACAAAAGAGAAGTAGATACCTAACAGAGTTGGTGCAAGCACGCACCCGTTTTACTTCTCGTTGATTGGAAAGCGTTCAGATAGCTCACCCTTATACTGAACTCAACCGTGCATGTTGTTGGTAATTGTTTATTTCTGTAGCTAAGACCCCTTCAAGGTAAATAAAACTTCCCAACAAACCCACAGTTAATTGTACCATTAAACTAAGAATAATTCTAAATATTATCAAATAGAGATCATCTAGAATATTGAGAGTATGAGACATGAACATTTATTCAAACATTGTCATTGAAAAAACTGCATAGTTTAAAATCAGTAAAATATTCTAAAAAAACAAAACTAGAAGTTTATACCAATTTTTATATAAAATTATATTTTTTATAAAATTATTTTTTTGATAATTGCCATATCGCATACCATTCAAAATTAGAAAAAAAAGGTTTATAGCCACAAGCTGATATTTTATTTCAAGAATACACTTAAAACACTGACCATAACAAATACCTGTGTCATATATTTAATATATCAAAAATAAAATCATTTTTACTTTAAAATTGTAAACCAACATAAATATTTTAAATAAGACTAAAACTAAATACATATTTATGTTAGTAAATCTGAATCATATACTAACTTATTGGAGAAAGTTGATTTGATTGAAACTAAGGAATTTGTTTAATTTTATTAACTATTTATATTTTGAGTATATGTATGAAATTGGGGCAAAATGTATAAATTAGCCTAAGCACATCAATGCTCTTGAAGCAGTCTTGCACATCAGGATAACAAATTTATTTTAAATTTAAATCCCATCATTTGAGATATGATCTAATTTCAAAAAAATATACTCACTGATTTATATTGGTCAGAAGGTTGCAAATCAATACGAATGATATCAAATGTTCCTGACAAACTACTTTCACCTAAAAGATCAATAAAATATTTTTTATTAAAAACTAATTTTCTAAAACATTTCAGAATAATTCAAGTCTATAAATTTACAAGTGAATTATAATTAGTGAAATTTCCAAGAGTCTTATTCTACATGACAATAATGCAGAAATAGCATATTTTATTTTACTTTATGTTAAAAATTTATGCTAGGTATACTTTGGTAGTATATATGTATGTTCATTCATATATCAATAACCATTACATTCACCTTTAGCTGCCTCGGGCAGATGGGGCTTGTTAACTCGGGAGAGCAGCTTATCTAGGTGAAGGGTAACACCGAATGTAAAAAGCCTAGGTAAGAGCATGTAAAATGGCCTTGTGCCAAACTTGGGTTGGTGCTCATCAAGTAAATATAATATATCGATAATTAGCTGAGCCTGTCTGAGATAGAAAAAACTAAAGATATATTCTTTGGATGATATTTAAAAGACCAAACCATAAAATGCCAGAAAAATTGTTTTGATACTCACACGCAGGACAAGTATAAGATTTATTGAATTCTCTTGAACCATCTTCTTCACAAAAAATATCTTAATAAAAGTTTAAGAAAAATATATGGGCAAAAAAATAATATTAATCCATTACTCTAATCAGTACTTTCTCTTTATATTTCAAAAAATGCAAATTTAACACAGCACCCACTCACGGTCACATGGGGGTCTAGCCATTCAAGATTCTCATTCTAGCCCCCAAAATTGCCCTGATTAGCAAAATGAGAATTCTGTTGTAAAATTTTGGAGAAAAGTTATGTTTTCTTTGTTTTAATTTTACAGCATAATAAACTTTTAGGTCATTTAATGCCAATCAAAATCATTTTTAGCTAACGTTCTTTCTGGCCTTTGCTTTTTCCTTACCCCTTCATAGGGAGAAGAAACAGTATGGGGGATGCAAGCAGAGGAAGAAAGAAAAACAAAATAAAAAAACTCACAGAACAGGAAAGAAAAGGAGGGGAGAAACAATAAAACAAAAGTTACCAGGGAATGGTTTGAAAAATTAAAATTTATGGGAATTTGAATGTTTCTTGGAAAAAGAGAGTTATGTAAGAACATGCGAGCTGGCTGGAATTGAACCAGGACAAGCTCGAGTCAACAGACAATGGGCTGTAGGGACTGTTGCATTATCGGATCCATTCTTCAAATACCAGAGTGCAGTAGGACTCCAGAAAGCTTGGGACTGACGTCAAGAGGCGGATTGGAATGTGTATATAACAGAATAGGCTTTGTCCCAAAAGTTCTAATCATTTTCTAACCTATTATTATGAATAAATCTATCTAGTGTTTAATTAGTTTTTCTACCTAATTCCCTAATTAATTAATTCCTAATTATTAACACTACTCTGTCACATGTATAAAAAAGCAGAGAAAAAAACAACAAACACATTTCTCCACATTTTTCTCTTATCCTAAAATAAAGACAATGATGTTAAAGAAGTAAGGTTAAATTTCCCAATTCATGAAATAAAATTTTGAAGACATATCTTCAGGTTTAGCTTAATGTCATGCATGGTACTCAGCATTGGACAATCAGCACAGCAGTAATAGTAGAAACATATACAATACAAGATCTAATTCCTCTTAATCAGTAGGAGCCCAACTATACAATGCAATTAAATACATGACAAATTCTTAGCTTTTTAATATTTATTTTGACATCTGGTTCCATGGACTTGATTTTTCTTTCACTACTGATTCTTTTAGTTAATTACTTTGTGACATAAAAAGGATACGAGAACATGATGTCACCTGAAAAAAAAAAATATATATATATCTTTATTAACCCTATATTTAAATTATAAATGACTTAGCATAAAAAAATATTTCAAATCAAAGTGTTTTTCAATAAAAATCAACTTTGGGTTTTAAGCACGTTATTTGTGTAGTTTTCTCAAACTTATATAAGTAAATTCATTAATGTGTGATTTTCTAGCTAAAATGCCTAACAATTTAAAAATTGAAATGTTCGACTTTCTTTCTGTGCGTGAGTTTTTATAAGTCAAGAATACCAAATCAGATTGACCCTATGTTTCACAAATAGCTGTCATGTTCATGAAATGTTATTTTTCTTGAATTCAAATTATAATTTAAAATCTTCTTTCTAAGGGAGATAACTATGATTATTATTTCAAAAACCTCAATAAATTTTAATAAACATTTTATATTGTGAAAATGTAAAGACTTTCCACAGATAATTATATTTTTTATCAGATTTAATTTATTGAACCTGGTTATTATGTAGTCAGTTTCCATAAACCTCACTTCATAAACCATTAGAAATATTTGGATTTAAATCATCTCTGGTTTGATATCAAACTAACTGAACTCTAATGATTTATTTTTCAGAATCTTTGAAAAACAAATCATTAAAAAATAAAACCAATACTAGCTTTCAAAAAAAAAATAGTTAAAAAACCAATATGAATAACTTTAATATTTTTGGTCAAAACGTAATAAAACAAATAAAGATGAGGACAATAGTACGAAAAAATAATTATAAAATAGTCATTTAGAAATTACAAACTCAGAAAACTAACCACTATCTATGAAGTGCTAGAACTGTCTTCAAGAATAATTTAAACTCAATGATATAATTCAAATTTTAAATCAATGACTTATAATGTGCTACATTAATCATATCTATTAAAGTTCTGAATTTGTATGTTATACTAGTGTAGTGAAGAATATTAATCACTAGAATCAATTAGATTTCCGACAAACACTTAAACCAAAATTAACAGATAAGTTATTTCTGTATTTTATCTGTATTTACCAATTATTTTTATGCTAAAAAAAGATTTTTTGTTAAACTAGATAGAGAAAATAGGGGGATCTTATCAGACGTTAAGAGACAAATAATTTCTAAAAATGTTTATTATTAATTTACAAAAAATTGAAATATAGTTTATAACAAAATATTTGTGAGAAGTCAGGTCTATACAAAATAAATGAAGTTGGAATATTCACGTTTATATGTATATATATATATAAAAAGTTACTGAAATGTATTAATGATTTACTTGTATTAGGAACTTGTAATGGTAAAATTAAAAGAACGTTTAAATTATTCCAAAATGTTATAAAACTTATTTAGTATTCTAAAGTACAATATGCATTTTAAATGCTGTAAAAAGGAGTTTAAATTGCTATTCATTCATTTTAAAATTTGGAACATCAGATTTTATATAAAATAAAATGTTTTGGCAAATTTTAACAGTTTTGGTTTATTGCCATTCAACTTATTAATATATTTAAAATTAAACTAATTATGCTAAAGTATTTTGTAATTTAATAATTTTGAATTGCCTTTTTACTTATTTTTTTCTTCATTCAATTCTAAAGTCACACATGCCATAGACAAAATTTCAAGTTGAACTTCTTTTTGATTTTATCAAAATATATCATAAAACACCACCTTGACTGAGAAATAAACAGATTTTGATTGTATAAATAAATGGCCATTTAACTAAAGCAATATGCTTATTATCTTTTGATATTTTTTATGGTATTTTTGTAGACTAGATTTGTTGGGTTTGTTTGTTCATTTTGTTTAAACAGCAAACTTTTTAGGTCATAGGTTTGTTTGAATTTATGGTTTGATGGGTTATTTAAGTTAAGATTTAATTTCAAATACAGTAGAGTAAAACTTACCCATGCATATTTATTCAGACTTTTTCTGCATTTTTTAAAATTACATATCAAATCTCCGTCCATGCCCTTAAAAAATTAGAAAAAGTGCATTAAACAGATAACCCTTGATGAAGTTATCAATCGTCAACTTACCTGGAAAAAGTTAACAAAAGTGATGATTTAATCAACAGTGTTTACTGTTTTAAACTTGAATTTTAGACTTGATTTCGGTGTAGATATTCAGATAGATTTTAAGCAAAAATCGTAAAAGTAAAAACAAGTGAATTTTCATTTAATTATCCCTTCATTAATCTCTTCCAAGTGCAACAATTCTTTATAGTGTTTTTACCGTTTATTTCCAATAAGAGGATCAATTTATTTACTATATAGCGTTGTAAGTGAGAACCCCCACCCCACAAAAAATATTTTCGATTTTTTTGTGGTAATCTGGTAGTTTCCAATCAATAATATTCCGCAGAAAAACATGACAAAAAAAGTTATGGGTGTGTAAGGTTGATGGGTCAGTGGGTCACACAATAATCGCCCATCTTTTCTTGAAATAACTTAATGCAAAATTTTTTAGATTGATTACATTTTTTTTTGTCAGATATAAAATGAAACCCCAAAAATAAATTTTACAAAAATAATTGTTTGATATATTTTCAAATAATATTCAACAATAATTATTTCAATCCAATCCATATCCATTATTAAAGTAAATATTTTAATAATAATGTTAACCCCAAATGACAGATAATGGCGTGGCGTGGTGGAACTGGATGGACGTTGTTTGTTGACTAATTATCGGATCTTACATTTTCCAATTATATTATTGTAAAATCACTAGAAATTAAGAGTTCAATTATCAATTGAATTATCGATTCAATTGAAATTAAATTATCTAATCGTATCTAAATTAAGTGTCTAGTTAAAAAAAAAAAGAACTCTAAATTTCACATAGAAATAATTTAAATTTAAAAAAAAAAATGAAAGATCTTTTACATATTTTTCCATTCTTTTTCATTTGTATTTTTCTAATTGAACATCGAAAATGAAATTGGTATTAACTTAAGTTCATTAACTAAAAATATCTTTAAAAATTAATGTTCAGCGACATTTAAACAAAGTATAAACTTTAACAGATAAAAAAAATTATGAAGGAAGGAAAATATTTGAACTTTAAAAATTTCAATTTACAACTTTATGGAAATACAAAAATAAATTTGAAACGAAATAAATTTTAATAAAAATAAAACTTTACACGTGTTAGTCAATCTATTCTTTGGAATAAAGTAAATCAATCTAATAAATAAATATTAATACCTGAGGATGAAGTTTCCTTCTTCCAAAAAGTAGCTTTGAACGAATTGAACTTCTTGTTGATGATTCGATCAATTTTTTTTTAAATGGCTCATGGGTAATAATTTGAAATTTTACGAAAATGTGTAAAAACAAATATCTAATGAAATTATAACAAAAAAGGGAGGGGTGAGTTGTTGTGTTTCAGCCGTAAATTAAATTATGTTTCTTAAATTGAAAAATTTAGAATTTTTTTCTTAAAAAAAGAAAGCTTCTAGAAAATCCGAAAAAAACTTTTTGAGTGAAAAAATATGTTTTTGAACTTTTTTGGTATTGGTTGGTTTTTCTTATAATATTGAATCTAATCACTCCGAATTGACTTAGATTTTGACTAATTCGATTAAAAAATCAATAGGAGGATCGATCAGTGGCGTTTAGCTAGAGTAAACGTAACGTCACCTGTGGAGAGGAGGTGGTGGTGGTGATCAAATGTCACCTCACTGACACTCACTCACTAAGCACTGGGTCTGGGTACACTGACACTGACCTGTCGCCCTATGCCGAATGGACCTATTCGACCAAAAACTTCTGAAATAGAATGGGGAAACCCTTTTAAACCCCATTAGGAAACTGGCGGGGCAAACGCCCCTTTTACGCTTCTTTGATTATTGGAAGTGTTGTGGGGGTAACTCAGGAAAGTGGTACCAGTAACCAGTACGTACCAGTGACCACATGTTAAATTAAGAAAAACCTTTTTCAAAGAATTTTAAAATTTTATTTTACTTTACCAACAAATTTACGAGCGTTGATTTATTTTATTATGGAATTCGTAAATTCCAGCAGCAACAGTCAAAAGAATCAGATGCGTGTTAAAAGATGTGGGTTGGGTGGCGCGGCGCGGCGGCTAGAAAATATTAATTCCTTTTTTTGCTTGGTGGAAAATTTCAAGGAATTCCAATTCTACCAAACAACAACCAAAAACCATGATTGCCCAAGAAGGCACAACAGGTCACGTCTTCGAATTATGGGCACAAAAATAAACTAATTCCAGCCAGCTCTGTCTGTTCGTCAGTATTCGTACTTGCAAAAGCAAAAACATCATAACCTGAAGTTTGTGCCGTTGGTTATTTTATTTTCAACACACACATACACCAAGAATTAAAAATCACACATGTGCTCCTGAAAATTAATTTACGCGTGCAATTTGCCGCACCTAGTATTAACCCCTTCAAAGTCAAAAGCTAGCAGCAGCAGCCATTCCTAGCAGATAGTCTTCCAAAAGTGCGTACGTAGTAGTAAGCATACCACGTGACAATATTTCTTGATTTTAGAACCAATCAGCGCT
>JAUZSX010318139.1:0-11841 GCA_034780655.1 Idiosepius hallami | reverse complement strand
TGATGTTTCTACACTACGTTTGAGATGAGGCTTCATAATTTAGGAATTGACTTTATTATTCAGACTTTTGTCCTCATATTGGTAATTTTGATGTTTCTACACTACGTCTGAGATAAGGCTTCATAATTTAGGAATTAACTTTATTATTTGGACTTGAACTCAAGTAATAAGGTTTCATGGTCCAAGCTTTTACCAATACTCGACTTTACCATTTTAACTGTATTTAGTGGTAATGATTTTTATTTTTATTTTTTTATGAAATAACAAGAAAAATCATTTTTATTTTTTAAAATATTATTTTCTTTGGGAGTGATTTTGTTATTACTTATTTTTCTTATTTATTTAAAAAGATTTTTTCTTTGTAAAATTAACTTGATTTAATGATAATAATTTTTTTGTTATTTTCATATAGTATTTTTTTTATTTTTAAAAGTAAATTATTATTTTCTTTAAGAAAAAATATCATTTATTTATGTAATAATATCATTTATATAATTACGATTTTATGACTTTAAATGTTTTGCCAATTTAGGGGTTATTTTAAAAAATGGGTCTATACATATTATGAAGAATCATCATCCTAAAGGATACCAAAAAATGGACGAATAATTTGATGAAAAAACACCTTTTTTTAAAGAAAACATATTTGGTTTAACTCTGTTCAAACAATTTCAGAAATCCCCAAAATTGAAAGATTAAGTGTCCATGTGATTAAAAAAACTATGTGATTAAAAGTCTAGTGATTAATATTCAGTTGATTAAGTGTTCATGTGATGAAAAGTCAAGTTATTAATAGTTGGGTGATGAAAAGTTTGTAAATCTAAATTTTACAATGGTACAGGTTTTGGTGTTATCACTGGTAAATTATCTTCAGTGGGTGTCAATATGGACAAATACCTTTAAAATTTTATAAGAAATGTAAAGAACTCCAAAAAAAATGGCTATTTGCTTGATTCAAAAAGTATTGCTATTTTAAACAGGAGAAATAGAAGAAAAAAAAAATGGCAGAAGAAAATTCAAGCAAAGTCATTTAATGCCATTCATGGTGGATGAATAAATCTATAAAAGCATGGAGAAGATTTATTTAGGAAGAAACGAGTCATAGTCCCAGTGTGTGAGTTGAAAGGGAAGAAGAGAAAACTGTGCTAAATTGAGAGCAGCCATAATGACTGCCAAGTCAGCCATATTAGTTTTGTATCATCAGGGCAACCAGTTTTTGTAGAAGCTTCTTCCATACAGATTTTTCTCTCATGGACATTAGAAATTATAGCCTCCCCTTTCATTTATTCAAACAAACAGGCTGATCTAAAAGTAACTTCTTATTTTAAAATACTTATATTTTATTAAAATGCTGTATGTTCCTCATTTTTTGTGTGCATCTTACTAAATAGGATTGGTTGAAAGAACAAGTCTACAAAACCAAGCTAAGAAATAGCTTTATATAGAAGGTGATCCAAAAGTAACTCCTAATTTTAAAATACTTAGTTTTTGTGTCTATCTTACTGAGGTTGGTCGAAAGAACAAGTCTTAATCAACCAAACCAAGAAATAGCTTTACATAGAAGGTGATCCAAAAAGTAACTCTTTATAATCAATTAAAATGCTGTAATATGTTAGTTTTTGTATGTATCTTACTTAATGGGGTTGGTTGAAAGAACAAGTCTACTCAACCAAACTAAGCAATAGTTTTACAAAGTGATCCCAAAATAACTCCTAATTTCAAAATGGTTATATTTTATTAAAATGTTGTAATATGTTTCTTAATTTTTGTGTGTATCTTACTTAATGGGGTTGGTTGAAAGAACAAGTCTACACAACCCAACCAAGAAATAGCTTTATATACGGGATAATCTCAAAGTATCTCCTAACTTTGAATTGCTTATAATTAATTAAGATACTGTAATATATTTCAATATTTATGTCTATGTTACTTAATAAGGTTGGTTAAAAGAACTAGTCTACTCAACCAAACCAAGAAATAGCTTTATATAGAAGGTGATACAAAAGTAACTCCTTATTTTAAAATATTTATAATTTATCAAAATGCTGTAATATGTTTCTCAATTTTTGTGTCTATTTTATTTAATGGGGTTGGTTGAAAGAACAAGTCTTACTCAACCAAACCAAGAAATAGCTTTATTGGCTGATATGAAAGTAACTCTTTGTTTTAAAATACTTATAATCAATTAAAATGCTGTAATATGTTAGTTTCGTACTAGTGGAGATTAGAGATTCGCGTTGAAAATGTGTTTTGAAATAATACATGCTCCCCAAAGACTAACACTACGCATGCGTGTTCTTTGGTTTATATTGACAATTTTCCCAATATTTTCGCGATAATTTCTCACTTTTACAAACATTATTTTTTTTTACTGAATTTGGTTTATTAAAGCATTTTTTCTATTTGTAGATTTTTTTTTTAAATTGTTGTTAATTTAAAAAATGTCAGCAAAAAACAAAGTAAAAAAAAATGTTTGTAAAAGTGAGAAAAAGGGTTAAGAATAAACCAATGTAAATAAATAAACATTTATTTTAAAAGTGAGAAATTATTTTTTAAAATAAATATCTATTGTTAAAGTGAGAATTTTTTTTTTTAATAAATAAACATTTTAAAGTGAGAAATTCTCACGCAAAACGCACACACACACATCGTTAAAAATGTTTGTTGTAAATTTAAAAAAAAGTATGCAAAAAAAGTTTTTATTAACCAAATTAAGTAAAAAAAAAAATAATGTTTGTAAAAGTTTGAAATTATCGCGAAAATATCGTGAAAATTGTCAATATAAACGAAAGAACACGCATAGTGTTAATCTTTGGGAGTATGTATTATTATTTCAAAACACATTTTTAACACGAATCTTTAATCTCCTCTAGTACCAAAAAAAGAATATAAATTTCATATACATTTTTTTCCCTGTGATTTTATGTATATCTAAAAGTTTTTTTTTTGTGTGTGTGTGTGCGTGTGTGTATTGGACCGGCACGAGAAAAGTAAAAGTTCAAAATATTTATTTTCATTTTTCTTATATTTTATTTTGTTGTTTATTTCTCACTTTTGATGTAAACAAACATTTTATTTATTTTATTATTCATATAATTTTTCTCGTCTTTGTCATAAATTTCTTTATAAGGGAGTGGGCGAGGATAATGACTGACACACGACGGCAAAGTTTCTTAACTTAAAATCTTCTTCAGACCTGTGTGTGGGTGGGAGGACATAAAACTTCTAGGCTTTTCTTCTTGGAATTAAAAGCTATTTCTATTACTTACCATTTTGATAAAAAGCATATTGAGTATATTTTTCAGTTACCTTTTATGCTATCAACCAATTATTACATTCGTTTCAGAACAAATTGATTCCTTTAATCCCAAGTATTTTCGTTTATTTTTGGCGGTTAATTCTTATATATTGTCTTGCTTGTTTCAAACTTTGTTAAAATTACAAAAATAAGAAATATAAAATTGTGGTATTTAAAAAAAAAAAGTTTACTTTAGAAATTTATTTCTGAATTAAATTTTCTCGATTCAAAAATTAAAATTATCAAACATGCCAATTCTCTTTTTCTTTTTAAACACTTGAATTAATAAAAAAATCGAATTAAAGAAAGATACGTCAAACTTTAAAAAAAAAAAAATTGCTTGGGGGACCTTGAAAAATAAAATGCATTGAAATCACAGAAAATTGTCGCCGCACTCACGACACTAATGGCTATGAACGAAAAAAAAATTGTTTACAATTATTTTAGATGCTTTTACAATCGTAAACAAATAATCCCCCCACCCCAAATAGTTTTTCGGCCGAGACCTACGACACAGTGGGTCTTGGCTCGGCCGTCTCGCTCTCTCTTCTCTCTTTAATTAGAACATTAATTTTTCAGTTCTTTTAGCAGCACTTCAGGAAAACCAAAATATGAGATATAAGTACTGGGTCATAATTAGGATATACACACCGACAACGTGTGTAAAGAATGCAATTTGTTAGAAAATGACATATCAAATTGCATTCTTACAGACAGACGGTAAACCCTAATTATGCCGGCCCAACTGTACTTTTTGTTTATTTCATATTTTTTTGTTTTCCTAACCCTTAAGACCCCCAAGAGGCCGATAAATCGCCCTTATTAACCAAAGGCAAAAAAGACACACTGACATTTCGACTCTAATATGGTTCTTTCATAGAATGGTTCTGAGTGACTACTTGGTAATATTGCTAAGTCAGGGTCCAAAGGTGGAGGTTGAAATAACGTTGGTGTGTGTTTTCTTTTGCCATAAGTCGCCAGGGCCGATATATCGGTTCTTTAAGCTTTAAAGGGTTAAGTGACTACTTGGTAATATTGCTAAGTCAGTGTCCAGAGGTGGAGGTTGGAATACGTTGTGTGTGTGTTTTTCTTTTAGTCGCCAGGGCCGATATATCGGTTCTATAGGGTTTAAAGGGTTAAAATGCATAAATGGCTACCTTTCCGTTTTCTTTACAATGCATTTATTTGAGGAGCTTTTATGATGTTTTATGTTAACTAAATTATTATCTTTTATCATTTATTTTGATAACCATAATTGATAATGATACTGGGTCTTTATTGCAAAAATTCTTAAATAATTGCTTCTTTTTTTTTTTTCCCCAAATAATTTAGTTTCAACGCCGCCACACGTTACACAACAACAAGACAGGTTGTGGTGGCAAGTTGAGCATTTATTTGTAGACAACTAATTAAAACCTGAACAACATTTATTTTAAGATTAGAAATTCAAAAATTCTCAATAATATTTTTTCAATGAATAATTGGGGAATTAAAACAAATTGTTAAAAAACTACGACTTAAAAATCAATTCAACTTATGGTCAACTAATATATACGGTCGGAAAAGTGAAATTTACATACTCAATATTAAGAGGCCATTCATTTCAACAAATGGGAGGCAACTCCCGCTTAAATTAATTCTAACATTTTATTTTAACGTTATCCTTATAATCCTGTATTATTAAATATATTTTCTCTCTAATTAGTTGGCCATGATTCTTCCTATTTGAATTGTTTTGATAATAATTTATATTGATAAAAAAAGCGAAAATCCAAAATGAAGGAGGGAATGATTGTTGAGGTTTTTACCAACCATTTTTTTTATTTAAAAAGAATTGTTCTAAAATAGTGACCATACCACTATTGGTGAGGGTGGAAAGGAGCTGAAGTAGAAAGGCAGTTAGATTAAACATTAACAATTGTTTATTGCTTTTTTGAGCTATGACAATATGATGTTGATGTTAAATTCAATCCTAACAAGACAACTTTATGATTGGATATAAATATGAAGAACAAAAGAATTGGAAAGACAATTTTTTTTCATTCTTTCTTTCATTATTAGTTCAGTCAGTGGTAGTCGGTAGCAAGCCATGTCCAATCGGTATCGGTAGATCGGTAGATTTTCAGAAATCTAACAATTGGAGGCAGTGTTGCCCTTTACCTAAATAAGCTACTCTCCCGAGTTAATGAGCTCAAGTCGGTTATAGGTAGATGCAATGGTTTTTACTGGGATTTGAACTTGTGTTATACAATTCTATAGTCTGAGTTTTACCAATGCTCCATCTTGCCTACACACACTCACACACACACATTTTGAAACAATTGAATCATAGCTTTATATTAAGTTTTTGACCCCTTTCTCATTAATCATGTTGGTTCTAACTTGCATCAGGTAACAAAAACATTTTCAGTCGCCAAAATCTGGTATACATTCTAATGTACATTTTTAACTATCTAACCTTAATGTGTACTAGTGCACATACTCTACTTACCAACCTCCCCAAAATAGGAGGCATTATTTTTGGAATGATCCTTGTACATTTATCTGCATGCACAGATTAGTATTTGTTGTCTGACATAATGCGTATATACCCATAAATGGTATGTCAATGTAAGAAATGTCAGAACAAAATTCAATTAATTTTGAAAACTTTATTTTTTATAGTGAATATTATGATCATTATTGTCAATGTTTTATTATTGTCATTATTTTAATAATGATACCATAATCTCCATGACTTGAACTCACTCACTCACTACTACTGTAAGACATTATTATAAGTAAATCTTCTAGTAATTAGTTCTTACGGTTTTATTCTGGGAAATAAATGTACAAACTGCTTTCTTTAAGATATTTGTTGAATCATTTGAGAAAAGGCTTTGCATTCATTTAAAGTTTAAATGAATCCATAGCCTTAAATTTTAAAATATTATCAAACTCTTAATATTTTTTATCTTTTTTTTTTTACATTCGTATAGTCTAGGTAAACATCATAGCTCAATGGTATAATCTGATTAATGGGTATAAGTAAATATACAGCTCAATATAGGTATAAACATAGCTCATGGGTGTAAAGTAAACTTAGTAATTTAGCTCACAATGAATGAACAATATGGTCGTTAGGGTTACTTTTAACATAGAAATTCTGGGATTCATCATGAATGGAAATATCTAAAAATAACCCTGTCGCAACAGTAACACGATTTGCTCCATTTATATATTTTGTTAAAATAATATAAATTAGAAAGATATCTTGAACATTTTTGCGACAATCCCAGATTAGAATTATGATGAAAACTATTTATATATTTCTTCTCACGCCATAAAATATTTAATTAGAAGTTCTGTGAAAGTATGGGGAAAAGGAGGAGGATATCAAATGAGGAAGTACAGATAAAAGACGCAAAAAAAGAAAATACAAAAATGGGTTTTAATATTTTTTTTTAAAGAAAGTTTGATAATTTTTCTTATGATCAAATTTTAATATATTTTTTTTCAATTAGTTACATTTTTTCAAAAAAGGTTTAAATATTTTTCATAGATCTATTTTCTAGATTTTGTTCTCATCCTTCATTGTTACCTTCACTAAGTTAATTTAAATAAAAATGTTATGCTTAACCATTTAATATTTTTTTTAAAGAAATAAGAGTTTAAATATTTTTAAAATGCATAAATTTAGAAATATTTTTATGGTAATTTTGCTGAGTCAAGGTCCAAAAGATTTAGAGAGAGAATATTGTCTTTCAAAAACCTGTTAACGATTTTTGAATGAAACTTTTGTCTTTTTTTTTTTTGACAAGTTTTGTGTATGAGAAACGAGGTCGATAGAGTTGTGTGTTTGTGTCCCGCCCGGACCCGTCCGTCCGTCTCCATATTGATGGGAAACAATTATCCTTAAAGATAATTGTTTCCCATCAATTTGAAAAGGGTCCACATCCACCTTTTAAACAACTCTCTCCTCTCTCTCTCTGTCTCCGCCTCTCTCATTGTCTTTCAATACCAAGATGACTAACTGAATCGCTCTCTCTCTCTCTCCTTTAAACCGTTCATTCAAATTTCTAATTATTTTGTATCCACCTTTTCTATCCTCCAATAAACCCTAACCAGTATTTTCTCATTCAACCGCTTTCGCTTCTTGCACAAAACCATTATTTTTTTTTCGAGTTTGGCTCAACTGAAGACAGTGAAAAAAAATGCACGTAAAAATGGCCTTGTGCTTAACTTAGGTTGGTGTGTGTGTGACTGGTGCTGGTTACTGCCCTGGCAGCAGTAGCGAGGAGCGAGCTTAGCCGAAAATCTCATGTCATTTCTCGGCGATCAAGCGTTTACTAGGCAGACTTTTTAGATTTCCATTTTTTTCTTTTTACATATTACCAGTTTTATTTAACTTATCCCTTCTTTCGTCGGGGCCGTGTGGTGTGCGTGCGAGAGATGTATGCATATAAGTATGTATGTAGGTTGGTACTGACCGGACTGTGTGTTTGTGTGTGTTTTTTCACTGTTTAAGGCATGGCCAAAAGAGAAAGAGGCAGCAGCAGGTGTGACAAGAAGTGCTGGGTTGTGTGGTTGGTGGGGTGTGCTGGTTGGGACCTCTGAAACTAAATCAGAAGAAAGTTTGTTTTAATTCAACTTAACTGGAATTGATGGGTAGGGGAGGGGACACTTGGGGACTGAATGGGAAACTCTGCTGCTGCTCTGCCACCTAACCAGTCACCATACCAATAACACCAACACCAGCACATCCAGTGAGTGCACTCACTTTGTGTGCTCTCTGCCACGGCAGATAGCAACGCCATTATCATCATTATTATTATTTATTAATTATTTATTATCATTTATCATCTATAGCCCCTTTTTGTGTGTGTTTTGTGGTGGTGGATGGTGGAGAGTAGACCCAGTAGTTTAGTGAGTGGAGTAAGTGAGAGTTAGTTGTGCTTCTTTTCAAGTTTGTAAATCAGAAGTGTTGTTGTTAATTCTACTGCTGTTGTGACCGATATACCATCAATCCTTTATTCTTTTCTTTCTTTCTTCTTCCCAGGTTGCTTAGAAAAAAGAGAGAAAGAAAAACAAAAGAAACATTTTTTTTTCTATTTTTCGAGTTCGTTCTTTTGTCTATTTGTCTGTTTCTGCTTCTAAAAACGAAAGCGATAGAAAAAAAAAGTTATGAAAAACCTTTAACATTCTCGGGCTTTTCTTCCTTCGTGTGTTTTGTTTTTGTTTTTCACCCTATTTTTTTTTTTTCAAGGGCTGAAAAGAAGAGAGAGAGAAAAAAGAGGGTGGGGGAAATGCATTCGTGAGAAACTCTAACTTAATACGCCTGGTGGTGAGTGGTGTGTTTGGTGGTGCTTTTTGGGGGGATTCTTGGAAATTAAAACAAAATAGTCAAGTCCCCCCCTCCGTCTTTAGCCACTAGTTTCTTTCTTTTTTTTCCCGAACTTTTCCGCAAGAGAGCAACCGACCGGCAATAAAACTTTATATTCTTAAAGTTAAAACAAGGAAACGATTTAGACCCCCTTTTTTTCTATTTCAATATCTCGTCAGCAACAAAATATTTGGAAAGCAAAATAAGAGAGAGAAAAAAATTGTAACTTTAAATGGACCAAAATAATCAAAAAACAACAACAGAAGAAAGAAAACCCTTCTTCACTAAACAAACACACGGAAAGACGAGACACAATAAATCTAATCAATATGGATTATTTTTTCACTATTTTAAATACAACAATTTCGACGGATACGACGACAACAACCCTTGTTCTGGTGGAAACCCCTTTTGGCGATTTACCTCTCGGCTATTTTCTTCAATTAACCACAATCTTTATTATATTTACAATGTCGATTTTATTTGGTGTAGATATTTGGATGCAAATTGACTTGTGTTCGATGTTTGTTTTTGGATTTTTACATCTTTTCTTTCCTTTTATATTTAATTCCCAGGTAAGTTAAAAAAATCTTTTGAATGATTTATCAAACCGACTCTTTTTGTTTCTTGCCGTCAGCACTAAACTTTTATTTTTCTCTTTTTGATTAAAAAAAATATTTTCCGCTTGTTTTCATGAAGTTAATTTGAACAAAAATATTGAAACGATTATTAAATCTATTATTTATGAATTAATATTGTTTAAAAATAATTGAATTATAGAAAAAAATAAAACTTGAAAATTAAAGTTGAAAAGAAAGCACCATTTTTTTTTTTAGTTATTGAAAGAATTTTATTTTTTTCGGAAATAATAATGATTAATTTTTTGAAAAGAAATCAACACACAAAATCTGTTACTGTGAAAAAAATGAACAAAAACAGCACAATCAATCCACACACACATACACAGAGAATAATATACACACCGTCAACGACAATCGATGATGCTGGGTTTTGGGTGTGTGTACACACTGTGTGCGTAACGTAACGTGTAACTGATTCTAAAAATAAAACTAATTCTTTTGTTATTGTTTTGTGTGTGTAATCACCAGTTTGTGTAATGTGTGCTTGCTATTGATAACATACACATACACAGCAATCTGAGCAGAGAGTCAGTACACACACACAGACTGCTGCACAGCAACAGCAGTTAGTGGCGAGTGCACAAAACAATGTAAGTCTGGACTGTTTGTGTGTACAACGGACATGGTCACAGCAGAGCGCAGGTGCCAGGTCATCATCGACACCCGGGCCGGCACCCTACATCGTTCACGTGTGTGTACACTTATTGCATGCGCACAATAAATGACGACGCAGACGCGCTAGAAATTAAACTTTAACAAAAGCTTATAAAAATTTTTGTTCGGATGATGGATGGAATAGCAAAATTATTTTTTGCATATTTATTTTCTCGCTTCAATAACAACAACAAAAAAAAATTAAATGCATCATTGCCAACAATTTTTCTTAGATTTAATTGAATTAAAATAATTTATTTTTTGCTATATTTTTTTTTATGCTAAGTCAAAAAAAATAACAACATATGACTAATTTAAATATTACATCGTATATCTGAAAATCAAGAAAAAGGTTTATTTTGAATTTAAAAAAATTCTGTTTCGTTTATTCAGAAATTCCAATTATTTCACCTCTAGACATTTTTGTGATATGAGTCAGTCATTTTGATGAGATGTTATGTTTATGTTACCAAAAAACGTCACTGACTCAAAATAGGAATCATTGTGAAACTTTTAATTTCTTATTACAACAAAATGGGAAAATTAATTCACAAAAGTGGCATTGTCATTTTTTAACCAGATTTTATGGAAAGGAGAGACAAAAAAAATAAATGAAATGAACGAAAGTTTTTAATGTTTTTCAATTTTAATCTTAACCCCCCAACCCCCATTAATACTTTTTCATTTTTAGTTTTTAACAAATGAACTTTAAGACATTTTTTTCAGTTTTCCCCAATATTTAAAAAAAAAAAAATGTCTAAAACACCAGACACCATCCTAACCAACTAAAAATAAATAAGTATACAAACCCTAGACTTTTTTTTCTCTTCTAACAATTCATTTTGGGGTCTGTCTGGGCAATTGGACAAGTAAAGGAAGTAGAATTAATTGCAGAGTTATCCTAATTCTAAACTTGGGGATAATTTGATAAAGGCTATCATTCAAGAATGATAGGGAGGAGCCTGACCCATCACTGACTTTACTTATATAAAAAAAGGGGAAAGGAGTTAGAAGCCAATCTGTAATGATACTATTAATAGGAATGAATAAAAGTATTTAATGTTTTCTGCTGGCATTATTTCATAAGATAAGGAAAGGAAGTTAAAGAACTAGTGTACAGTCAGTAGTTATGCCTTTGAAGTAGTTCAGTCCAAAGTAGTGGAAGAGGATTCCAAACTAATGGACAAATAGTCCTAAATTTAGGTTTATATGTTTAATGTTCAAATATTATTCATGAAATTTTAAAGTTTAATTTTGATTAAAGAAAAATCTTAAAAAATAAAATAGATAAGGAATGGAAAAGGCAGATAGCCTAAAACTTAATCCTTTTGACTCTCAGAGGCCGATATATCAACCCTGACAACATAAGGCAAAAGAAGACACACTAATATTTTGGCTTTGATAATACCACTAATACAGCGTCTCTGAGTGACTACTTGGTAATTTTGATAAGTTAAGATTCAAAGGATTAGGATGATTTTAAACATTTTGCACATTTAAACTAAAAAAAAAAATAGTGACAGTTATGAAATAATGCATTTACATTTATTTAGAATATTTTGAACCAATATTCTGTTAATCCCTTTTTTGCGGCGTATTTTTAGCGTTCGATATCAACCAATGGTAAATCTGTGTGTACTTTTTATCCAGTCCAAACAAAGTTATGGCAGAGTTTAAGTTCAAAGACTACTTAAATGTATTGAAGTTCTAAATAAGGAAGAAACAGTTATAAATGCTTATCATTCCCTTTATATAAAAAGCCAGATGTGTGTGTATGTATGTATGTATGTATATATATGTAAGTAACTGGGGCAGCGACGGTGGAACATTGGTAGAAGCACGGACTATGAGATCGTGGTACGCGAGTTCAAATCCTAGTCAAAACC
>JAUZSX010318128.1:0-11841 GCA_034780655.1 Idiosepius hallami | reverse complement strand
CGGGGACATATGTACCCCGGCGCCCCCCCTCTATCTACGCCTCTGTTATATATTTATTGTTATTGTTAAAATGATTGCTATTACTAATACCATGTGTAATCATGTGCTGTCTTTATCTATTGCAGAGCTCTTTTTCATTGTCGCTAGACAATAAACGTTTACCGAACAAATAGAACCCGTTCTTATTTAGACATGAGACCATTTGCAAATTAAGAGGCGGTGATTGGAGTTACATGGATACATTTGTTGCAATTAGACGAAGAATAAAACAATCTGAGACATTGCATTCCTTACGGAAGATGTTTTGTTTTTCATGAGACAAAAAATTGATCGGTTGTATTGAACAGTTGATTGTATGCCACTGTTACATTTAATGATTGAACTGCTAACAGTGCACTCAGTCCCGTGCTTAGCCATTTAGCGGCTCCGTCGCAGAAAACACCTTGCGGCTCCTTTACCCTTCAAAGGTAAGTTGCCCACCCCCTTTCAGCACACTGGAGCCTTCGACTATATATATACACACTTATTTATCGAAAGAGATTGGCAGAAAGAAAAATGAATTGATAGATTTATATTTCAATTATGAAAATGATTTTCTAATTAATCCTATGAATTAATTATTTTGTTTGTTTTTTTTGCATTACAATGCATGAAGCCAAGGAGCCTTGCAGCCCCTAGGGAGCTTGCACCCCCCGCAATTGCGGGGTCTGCGGGGGCCCTAAGCACGGCCCTGACTGCTAATTACAGAATAGATTTTATGTTCATAATAAGACTTTATTAATATGTTATGTTTAAAAGTTTATTGTTTTATTGTATTGATCTTATATACTTAAGGATTAATCTATTAATTAAACTGTTTAATAATTATTATTATTACATTATACATTATTATCATTATTATTACAATATACATACAGTCTTAATATTATCATTATTATTACAATATACATATAGTCTTAATATTATCATTATTATTACAACATTACATTCAAAACAAAAACATAAAATGCTACCCCACCACCCCTGTAAGAACGTTTCACCTTCCAACCCCCTTGATCCTGCTGCGACGAGTGCTTGCGTCACAGCAAAAAAAAAAAAAGAAAAAAAAAGAACAAGAACCAAAGTAATCAGAATAAAAAACCCAACATTCTTAAGTCATCATAATAAAATAGAAATCAATTTGGATTGTTAATACAAACAATCAATAAACAAAACTCACTTCATTTCAATTTCTTGTTGAATTTCAGCCGCGAGTCTCTCCAATTCAAATTTACTCACAATATCGACTGCCATGATTTTTCATTCAACATTCATTTCTTTAATTGTTTGGTCACTTCTTCCCTGACTTTGTCATGTTACTAACGTTGCTTAGTTACATCAAACATTCACACTGACAGCAAGGAGAAAGAAAGATACAACTGACTGACTGAAATGTCTTGTGTAAGAGGTTAATTTAGATTAGGTACCCTGCTGGCTAATGCCTAAATTTCTACGCATTATAATTTATTTAGACAAATTAGAACTGGCATTTTACACATTAACTATTTGAGATTTTCAGTTACCCTGCCTTTCAAGATTAATTCATTTTTTTTGTAGTCATAAAAAGTTAAAGTCGTCTTTTACTTTTCGTAGTTTTTTTTTAAATAAAAAACAAAAAGAAAAAAAAACAAAATAATGATTGAGAAAAATCTATGAGATTCGTAAAAATATTTGTAAATTTAGGCATAAAAAAATGACAAATCCTAACCCCCCCCTAAAATGTAACATTAACTAAACAAAGGGAAGTGATTTATAAAAAGTTACTTCCCTTGAATTAAATATTATTTGAAACTTAGTTAAGGGAGACAACTCCATTAGAATTTCCGAGGCTAAAAAATTTGAGCAAATTTTTCTTAAATGTAATGTATACAATAAAAGCTTTAGGAAAAAGGTCTTTAAAGTAGTTCTCCCTCGACCTGAAGCCTTATTTTATATTTCCTTTGTTTAATAAAATATTTTTGGTAAAAATAATAAAAATAATTTTTAAAGGTGAAAACATTTTAAAAAAGTAATATGGGATTAACAACAAACTAATTTGAAAGTGTTTTTTTCTTTTTATACTTTAGGGTTTTGTTCATTTTTTCTTAAAAGCGATGATATCAAGTTTTTGTTAACGAATAACCAAAACTTCTTTTTTCGAATTTCTAAAAATATATTGATTAAAAAAAAATTCTGTATTAAATCATAATCCAATTGAAATAATTTCTATATAGAACAAGAAGTTTTTTCTTAATTGATTAAATAGTTTATTCTAAAAACAAACAAACGATCAAGCAAACAAGCCATTATTCATTCATTAAACATACATGAAAATCTTGAAAAATATTATTATTGATTGATTTAATCATAGTTTTTCAATCATATTTGATAAAGATTGGACCAAGCAGAATTCAGCCCCCAGTCTCAAATCAATTGAAAAAAAAACAAAAAAAAACACACATTATCGTTAATTTCCTTGATCCACAATAAAAAACACACACAAAAAAACACACACACACACACAAAAAAAAAAAGAAACGCCCGAGAAACAATTTTGGAGGGTTTATTTCACAGTTTTAATTAACTTTTTTTTTCATGAAGAAAAATAGTACATTCTTTTAATGTGTATATGTATGTGTGTGTGTGTGTATATATATGTGTGAATGTATGTGTATGTGTGTGTGTGTGTATGTGTGTATGTGTGTGTGTGTTATTTCTTAAATTAAGAATTTTTGGATTTTTGTTTTCAAATTATTATTTGTTATTTTATAGATAATAAAAATCTATTTGTTATAAATTCTTTAGAAATTGCTAAAAATCCTTAACAGAATGATGAGTGATTAGCAGAAATAAGAGAGGAAATATTGATAAAATAAAAACAAAAAGAAAAAAACCTATAAAATACTAAACAACGATAATTAAACTAAAAAGAAGTTAATTTGGAGAATACCAAATTAAGGGGGAGAGAACTGGATATTGTATCAAAATCCTTTGATGTGTTATCTCCCTTGTATATAATTAGGAAGTGGAGTATTGGTAAAAGCTCGGGCTCTGGAATCGTATTACACGAGTTCAAATCCCAATCAAAAACAATTACTTTCACTTTAGCATCCCCAGGCAGATGGGGCTTATTAACTCTGGAGAGCATCTCATTTAGGTGAAGGGTAACACTGAATGTAAAAAGCCTGGGTAAGAGCACGTAAAAAAATGGCCTTGAGCCAAACTTGGGTTGGTGCTTACTAAATAAATCAGGGATTTCCTTGCGCCGCAGTGAGTACTTGGTCTTTGTATCCTGTATTGTCAAAATTATCAACTAGTCACCCAGAGCCGTTCTATTAAAGGGTTGAAATGTCGACGGGTTTTTTTCTTGTCTTAGGTTATTTAGGGCCGATATATCGGCCCTTAATGGGTCAAAAGGGTTAAAATTGTCGTTGACAAATTGTTTTAGGACTTTTAATATTCATTTTTACTATGGTTTTCAATGGCGGCCGCCTTTTTAATTGTTTTTTTTTTACTAACCGTAATCTCAACCATCAACTCTAATCCTAATCTAAACTCTAATTGCAACCACTATCTCAAGCCTTAACCCCTAACCTTAACATTAACCCTTATTTCAATCCTAAGCAGACCCGAATACCCCTAAAAATCAGAGCGTTCAAGAGCTGACATAGAGGGTGGTGGTAGAGGATACTAGTGGAAATGAAGGTTTATCAAAGTGCCCCGGGGAGTTCGCTTTTTCCTTTAGGCCTCTATCTCGATTGCAGAAGGTGTGTAATGTTGTTATAGTTTCGAGCCGATTCGGTAGACTTCGGGTTTTTTGTTTGACTGTGGAAATGCCGAACCGGCTGCATATAAAAAGGGGTGATGCAGTGGGATGATATTTACTTGGTGAGCACCCCCAAGTTTGGCACAAGGCTATTCTTAAAAAAAACTCTTTTAAGTAATGCGCAATACACTCAATGTAAAAGTGACAGAGTTATCTCCCGTGACCAATCACAGATTAAAAAAGTGCACAGTAGTTCTTAATATGAGAAGGACCCATACAAGTGCTCTGTGTTGTTTGCACACATCATTTCCACACTATTGAAATATTATATTTACTTGGTGAACAGCAATCCAAGTTTGGCACAAGGCCATATTTACGTGCTCTTACCCGGGCTTTTTACATTCAGTGTTACCCTTCTCCTAGATGAGTTGCTCTCCCGAGTTAACGAGCCCCATCTGCCCGAGGGGTGATGCAGTGGGATAGGTAGAGTCCAAAACGCACATGGAAGAACATTATGGCCTAAGATTAAAACGATGAAAGTAACACCCTTAGTCTTCGCCTTGTTCCATCTTTCCTTTACATAAGACAAGCAGAATGAAGACGGCCTCTTTCAGTTGGAATCTTGGAAGGGTCCAGAAAGCCGAGCAGCAACATCTAAAATTAAGTAACCGTTCCAATTCCAGCTTTACCCTCGGCCTTTCTGGATCGTCCATCCACTTGTGTATACAGAGTCATTACCTTACAAGTTGGCACAGTTGTTGTAAGAAGATGCAGGTCGTTTACAACTGCAGGCAGCTGAAGGATTCCGTGTTTTTTTTTTTTTGAAACCACCTTCATTTTTTGTGGCAAGGTGGAGCATTGGAAAAAGCTCGGACTATGGAATCGTATTACGCGAGTTCAAATCCCAGCCAAAACCATTCTATCCACCATTCGCTGCCTCGGGCAGATGGGGCTCGTAAATTCATCTAACTAGATGAATTTACGAGCCCCGAAAAAGATTCTCCTGGTTGGGGGTTGAGCTAGCGAAAATTTCTCGTAAAAACATGTATGCTACGGAAACAGCAAATCGTTACACCTAGTAGTACGTTGGGTAGCAAATTTGTTTTATCTTTTTTCCTTCGACCTGTTCGGTTTGGACACAGGATTCCAACATATATAGCTCCAAGGGTTATAGCAACCCGCAGCCGTTGGAGTTTTATGGGCTTTGAAATCAGTGTTGTCCATCACCTAGATAAGTTACTCCCTTGAGGCATATTGTTCTGGGGTAACTGACACCCCTGTTACTGTCTTCACATGAACTCCCCCATCTCTGGTGAGAGCGGCCATTTTAGACTCTCTTATTCAGAGATAACATGATAGCTTAACCGTTGACATGACTTTAAAGACTCTCCTATTTGATATTGTGAACCCCTTAAAAATAAGGCCACAACAATTAGAAATGAATTTAGTATTAAAAAGCATTAGTGTTCTGAGGTAACTGACACCCCTATTACTGTCTTCAAATGAACTCTCCCATCTCTGGTGAGAGCGGCCATTTTAGACTCTCTTATTCAGAGATCACATGACAGCCTAACCGGTGACATGACTTTAAAGACTCTCCTATTTGATATTGTGAACCCCTTAAAAATAAGGCCACAACACACACTTGTCAACATTTATTCATTATTGGGAATTTGTCCGAAAATTCTTTTACTGGATGAGGATGACCCTTATTACAAACCTATATACGACCCTTAATATAAGTCAGAAATATACAGTACATTTACATATTTCACTTAAACGCAAAAGAAACATCAAAATCATTTATAGGAGGACTCACAGGACCCTTGTATTCCTTATGGGAAAAATACAAAATCCAAATTTTAAGTAAAGACACTCTGGCGAAGAAGCAGAGAGCATTTCGTACAATTTTCTGTAATTCTCCGGATCAGGACCTCGAGGATGTTCTTGGAAATAAGACACATTTTCGCAAGATGTCCTGTGCCGCGAGATTACAGACATTCATCGTTGAGGTTCGCTCTAAGATGAAGAATGACAATTAAGGTTGAGCTGATGAGGACCGGCGTTTTTTACAATCTGTAACCGGAAGTAAATTTAAAGAAACATCAAGAAGGACTAAAGATACAAAATGTTTGATAAAACATAAGAACACACAACATGGTGGATTTAACACCAGCTGAGAGGGATTCTTCTCCACCAGCATTGCCCTGTGGTTCCCAGGAAAAAGACATGAAGATACACGGAGAAAATTAAGAAGTTTAACCTCCCTCTTCCGTAGATTGACAAGAAAAGGGTTTCGCTTCCTCTGGTAACAGAGAGTGATTTAGACACTTCAGAAACGACCCCTTTTGACTTTCGAGTTTCTTAATCCTGATCTGTTTCGGAAGCAACGCCAGCAGAGAGAGACTCTTCCCTACCAGTAACTATTATGAGAAGTGAATAGGTCACGAAAGAGTCTAGTTAGGGTTAAGTAATAGTGTAAGACCAACCCGTGTAATTTATCATTCCCCCCCCAACGGCCTTGTGCCATATTTTGTATTTTTCAAAATAAATATAAATGTCATTTCAATTGCCATTCTAACAAAACAAATTCAAATCACTTTCTGATCACGCATATTGTTATTTAACAATGAAATATCTGGAAAAAACACAAAACCTAATCTAATGAAGTGATATCGACACTTTAGAAACGATGTTCCCTGTCCTCAACTGAATATATTTCAGATATCGCAAACAGGGTGGGGGGTTATTTCGATTAAACACATCGACAGTGTTTCCCTGCGTTTTGACTGAGGACCAGTCGGAAGGAGAGCCTGATAAGAACACAATTCCATCATGAAATATTTCATTATTTAACCTCTCTCTTCCGTAGGTTGACAAGAAAAGGGAATGGAAATTTTCAGGAAACCCAGATTTCCAGTCACCCTGTCCATATTCGTATCGGATGACACAGAATCAACTGAGAGGGACTCTCTTCAACCAGTATTGTCTTGCAGTTGCCAAGACATTAAGATTTCGTCATGGAAGAAAAAACTTTGAATATTTAACCCCCCTAGAATGAAACCGATCTTTATTTATAAAATATATAATTGGCCTTGTGCCACACTTGTGAATATATATGTATACAAATATACTTTATAACACTTTTCTGCTCATCAAGTATATCATTTACATTACAACAATATTTATTTAATATATAATTGGCCTTGTGCCACATTTGTGAATTTATTTGTAAACAAATATAAAATACTTTATAACATTTTTCTGCTTACCAAGTATATCATTTATATAACAATATTTATTTAATATATAATTGGCCATGCGCCACATTTGTGAATTTATTTGTAAACAAATATAAAAATACTTTATAACATTTTTCTGCTCATCAAATATATCATTTATATTACAACAATATTTATTTAATATATAATCGGCCTTGTGCCGCATTTGTTAATTTATTTGCGAACGAATATATATTTTATAACACTTTTCTGCTCATCAAATATATCATTTACATTACAACAATATTTATTTAATATATAATCACCTTTTGCCACATTTGCTAATTCATTTGCGAACGAATATATATTTTATAACACTTTTCTGCTCATCAAGTATATCATTTATATTACAACAATATTTATTTAATATATAATCGGCCGTGTGCCACATTTGTTAATTCATTTGCCAACGAATATATATTCATAACACTTTTTGAAATTTCAAATATTTTACGAGAAAAAAGAGGAATTTTTTCTTAATGCATTTGTCAATCCTTTCATTAATGCTACGTCATTATAGATATATTTCATTAATCACATCACATTACCTCCTTTGAGAACGAGACACATCCTTACAACTACAAAAATGGATTTAACAACGACAATATGGTCAAAAAAGCCAAGGAACAATATAAAAATAGTTTTCGAATAAACAGCAATGCAAAAGAGTCCCTCATGAGAAATGATAATTTTAAAGTTTTAAATAAGGACAACAAGCTGTCCAGGGAACAAAGGCAAGGTCTTTCCACTTGCAATTGAACATATTTTAAGGCAATATCGCGAGAATGGAACTATGACGGTAAGTATCAACAAAGATTGGGATGATTAGGACCGGCTTTCGTTACAATCTGTCACCAGAAGGGAAATTCGTGAACTATCGATTTTAAACAATCGAAATGGATTCACTTGCAAGTAAAAACAGATTTGGGTAAAGGTAAAGAATAGTGGTCCCGAATTTTTACGTTAAATAGTGGTCCCGAATTTTTTCTGCGAGAACAAGGAAAATAACCCTAACACCCTAATCCTAACCCTAACCCTAACCCTAAAACCATAATCCTAACCCTAAAGCCCTAACCCTAAAACCCTAACCCTAAAACCCTAACCCTAAAACCCTAAAAAATATTTCTGAACGTTTTAAAAACTAAAAAAAAAAAAATACAAAAAAAAGTCGTTCGTTTCAGCAACGCAGAACAACTCAAAACAACACAGAAAAAGTACTTACGCAGAAAAAAAAAGTCCGGGACCACTATTCTTTACTTTCACCAAATCACCGAAGTAAAGAAACATCTAGCTAGTCCAGTACTTAGATATGCAAAACCACACTGGGGACACCGGTTCCCGTCATATCACTGCAATCTCAGTTTTCCCAACTAATATTTGTCTGGAAATACTACTCTTATTGCTAAAACAAAATTTCATAAGATCTGCTTTCGTATTTTGCTGAAGAACTATTGAGTCGGCTTCAAATCAAAGAGACATGCAGCTTTGAACTTTTGGGACAACCTAATAAAGACTATTATTTTCCAAGACCTTACTGCCATCGATCTGTAAGCCTTCGGATCTGATAAAAGTACATTTCAATTGGCTTCGAATTAAAGTGTTCTTGTCATTCTTTTTTGAACTTTTGGGGCAACCTTGTAAAGACCATCATTTTCCAAAGATTTTATGCCATCGATCTACAGGCTTTCGGATGTGGTGAAAGCACATTTTAGCCGGCATCGAATCAAAGAATTCTTGACATACCTCTTATAACTTTTAGGACAACTTAGTAAAGACCATCATTTTCCCAGACCTTTCTGCCATCCATCTGCAGTTTTTTTTGATCTGGTAAAAGTATATTTCCTGAGGCTCCAAATTAAAGATATCTTGACATGTTGTTTTCGTACTTCTGGGACGACCTTATAAAGACTATCATTTTCCAAGACCTTTCTGCCATCGGTCTAGGTATGCTGCCCCGTCTGCAAGTGGAGCTTGTACGGCCCCGTGAACAGCCAATTTTACTCACAATCGGAATGATTTTTTATAATAATAATAATAATGACAATAATAATAAATAAACATTTTGAATTAATATTTAATCACTCCGAAAGAGGTAAAAAAATCTGAAAACAAAATAAAAAACATTATAAGTTAAAGTTCACTAATGCAGAAGAAAATGAAAAGAAAGAGAAAAAAGTATTTAAAAAGTTGTAACTAAAAAAATACAAAGAAAAAATAAATAAATAAGGACATTACCGTGTTGACTGTTTGGTTGTAAATTCTTAACTAAATTTTAAAAGAAAAAATATTTCTAATGCGTTCTTATGGACAGTTATAAAACAAAACGCTAAAAAATCAAAATAAAAGAGAGAAGAGAGAAAGAAAGAAAGAACGAATAACGCTAAGTTTAAACAAAACAAAAAATGATGTTCGTTCCAAAATAGTGAACACTACAAATAAAGTTCTATTTAAAAAATTAAAAGATTTAATGTTGTTTTTTTATTTTTCAATTGATAATAAGATTTATTTTTTGAGGAAAAACAAAACATTTCTTTACGGAGCTTTTACAGTTCCGTAAAGGCAAATATAGAAAGGGAAAAAGAGATCGACATTAAGCGCTTGTCTGTACGTGCATGTGTAAGCCTTATTTGTCTTTCTCTATATCAATTTTCAGAGAGTGTTTTTAAGGGTATAGGCCACTATTGCTCATGCTGTGACACTATCATCTTCCCGATCCCTGGAAATCTCAATGGACGACCATGTCAATTACCCAAACGGCCGATGAAAACAGGACAGCCAATATGAATTCATGTTTGATTGGATGGATAACGCTTTTCAATATAATGACATCATCATCGCCCGGAATTAGATTAAACGCCAACAAATGCATAAAAAAAGGAAGTTGAAAAAAAATAAAGGTTTTTTTTCTTTTATACCAAAAAAATAGAAAGATTTGTTTTTTCTAAATTGTAACTAAATAATTATGTTAAAAATGATAGGAAAAAGAAGAGAAAGAAGGCGAAAACAAATGACATGTTTATGATGATGATAATAATATTGATGGTGTTGGTGGTGATGATGATGGTGTTGGTGGTCATGATGATGATGGTGTTGGTGATGGTGATGATGATGATGATGATGATGGTGTTGGTGGTCATGATGATGATGGTGTTGGTGATGATGATGATGATGATGATGATGATGATGGTGTTGGTGGTCATGATGATGATGGTGTTGGTGGTCATGATGATGATGGTGTTGGTGATGATGATGTTGGTGGTCATGATTATGATGGTGTTGGTGGTGATGATGATGATGATGATGATGTTAATGGTGATGATGATGATACACCCTTAAATATTTAATCGAAAGTGTAGATATAAAAATAAATAAACAAACTAACCTAAATTAGAATATATTTATTGACAATTCATAAAAAATTGTGATAATAATAATAATAATAATAATAATAATAAATAATAAATTTGATAATGATGATAGAAATGATGATGATAGAAATAATAATAATAATAATGATAATAACAATAATGCATTTGATGACGATGATAATAATAATAATGATGATGATAACGATAATGATGAAAATTGATAATAATAATAATAATAATAATAATGATAATAATAATAATAACAATAATGAAATTGATGACGATGACGATGGTGATGATAATAATAATGATAATGATGAAAATAATAATAAAAATAATAATACATTTGATGAGGAGGATAATAATGATGATGATGATAATGATGATGATGCTGCCGAAGGAGAGTTATTGCCTCTCTGTCTTCAGAAATCACCATCGGAAGTTTTAATTATCAAGTTTTAATTATTATTTATTATTATTATTTATTATTATTATTATTATTTTATTATTATTTTAATTATTATTTATTATTATCATTATTATGTTAATTTTTAGGTTTTAATTATTAAGTTTGAGTGTGTGAGCATTAAAAGGGGAAAGAGAGAAAATAGATATATTACCAATTTTCGATCAAATTAGGAAAACAGAAGGAAAAGCAGATTAAAAATTTTGAAAGTTTATAACTTCTTTATCAGTTCGATTCATTTTTACTCTATTGTATTTTTTTTCTCTCTTTGCTTTCTGTTGATTCAATGTTAAACAACAAAGAAAACGTAGAATATGATATTTACTTGGTGAGTACCAACCCAAGTTTGGCACAAGGCCATTTTTACGTGCTCTAAATACCTGGGCTTTTTTTAATTCAGTGTTACCCTTCACCTAGATGAGCGGCTCACCCGAGTTAACGAGACTCATCTGCCCGAGGCAGTTAAAGTGAATGTCTTGGTTTTGACTGGGATTTGAACTCGCGTAATACGAGTAATGTTCCTTTAATATAACGACTCTGAGTGACTACTTGGAAATTTTGATAAGTTGGGATTCAAATGATAAATACACGTTTTATCCCGATATCGTGTTCCGCTCTATTTATGGATTACCAAAGCATAACAAAAAGAAACATTGTTTCTTCGGGAATAGAGATTGGGTATTTGGAGGTTGATGAGGATTTGTCTTGGAATTCTACCTGAAACCAAACAAGGCGAGGGAAGATTTCAATAGCGAATTTGTTTGCCAGATTAAATGGATGTAAAGTGGTTTGTGCCTTTGCAAATAAAGAGTTCCTGTTTGGCCGAACAACTTGGGTGGGATATGTAACAATGGAACACAGGCTCAATTATTGTGATCTATCTATCTATCTATCTATCTATCTGCCTGTCTATCTCTCAATCTATCTATCTATCTATCTATC